>OU383773.1:48837672-49130786 GCA_910950805.1 Acrocephalus scirpaceus scirpaceus
CGTGAGACACAGGCCGTATATCTATCATTTATAACCTGATTTCTATGCAGCACTGCAGCTGTGCCTTGCACTAAAGACAGCACCCTCCAGAAGTGGCACTTACGGTATTGGAAAGTTCCAGCTGTGCTGTGACCACAGCTGGAGGCTGGTGCTCATTTGGCTCCTCTTTGGCCTCTTCTGCAGGAGCAGAGGGAGCCAGAGGAGAGTCTGCTCTTGCTTCTGTGCTCTGTGGACAAAAAGGAGAGTGAGACACAGGCCATATATCTATCATTTATAACCTGATTTCTATGCTGCTCTAGAACCAGCTCTTCTAAGCACAAATCATCAGCTTTGATAGCAATGGCCTTCTGAGTCACTCAGACTAAATTCAAATGGGCTGATTCAGCTGTACTGCAAATTGCTCTGCATTACATATTCCCCCCAGCTACTATGAGGAGGCAACATTCTCTCTGCAAAAGTGGGCTGTCAGTTCTTTTAAAGCTCTGAAATGGAAAATTAGGAAATAGCCAGTGATGCCTTTGCCCTTGCTGCTGCAGACATGGCAATGAATTTGCTTGCAGCCTACTCAGATGGCCCTCTACACTCTACTGCCACAGGCAGAGCTCACAGCTTGCTGCACAACTCTTCAACACCAGGAACATCAAAAGTTCCTTGCTCACTCACCTCAGCATCGGCACCTCTGAACACACGGGTCAGATGACCTGCAGTGGACAAGGGAAAATGAAGCAGATTCTTGGAGAGAACTTGAGAGGACCCTAGCATTTTTGAAGGTTTTCTATGGTCTCCCAGTCTGCGTTTTCAAAGTTGCCCTGCTTGACCCAGCAAACTGAGGAAATGACAGACTCTGCTGTCACAGGCTCTCCCATGAAGGGAACGCAACCCCTGCAGGTTCCCTTGCAAATGCTGCCTGCAGAGCCCTGGCTACAGACATCTCCTTTGGGCTGAACGTGTTGACTGGAGCTTTACTCAAGTGGCATCCAAATGGTCCTTCTGTTTCCAAATCAACTCAGTCACTAAGAAAGTGCAGGAAGACCTACAAAATCCAGCTTTGCTTACACCCAGGGAAAACCTCTACTTACGTGCCAGATGTGCCAGGTAATAGGTGGAGTAGCTCGCACCATAAACAGTGCCAACTGCAACAGCGAGGTGCCCAATCATTGTGGCACTGCTGTGCAAGTTTGCACTTTCACAAGAAAAAGACAAGGCTCCTGTCAGTGTGACGTTTCCCACTGACAAAAGCCTCAAGCAGGAGGGGATGCTCCTGCACTGAGCAAGCCCAAGAGCTGCTCTGCCACTGAGGCTTCTGTGCACCAAGGTAACCTTGTGATGTCACCGAGCCAACCTTGTGATGTCACCGAGCCAACCTTGTGATGTCACCAGGACAACATGGCAACCATGGCCTGACATCACAAAGCAAAGGCTCTACGTGTGTCTGTGAGTTGATGCATGTTATAAATGACAATTCTCCAATCTTTCGGTTAGGAAATTTATTGGAAAATGACAAAGTGAAAAATCGAGCAGAGCCACAATCAAAGGACAGTTCTTACCCCAGGTATCAGAGCTGGGTGAACCACAGACACAGCCTCTCCTGGACTAATGCCCCCCTGGTTCACATCAGCATTTTCCCAAAGCCGAGTTTTTCACAGATTTTGTGCCCTGTGGAAGTCCATTGTTTTAGTCCAGTTTTTGCTTATGTAGATAGGTTTTCTTTTCTTCAGGTGTGTATGATGAACAGAGCTCCAGGAAGGCAAAAATGTCATGATTGCATTTTCCTTCTGCTGAGAAGGGGGATGAATGTCCCTGATGAGCAGATACGATGCTTATCTGTCGAGATGGCCCAGTCATTGATGTCGTTGGGCTCCTTCGGGATATCGCTACGCCCTGTCTTGTATTGTGGAATCACCTCATTGTTTTGGCTTGGAGGGAGGATAACATCATTCCTGCTCTCTCATCCCTGAGCTAATCTTGTACAGGGGGGTGTTTTGGAGACACAGTTTATTTTATACACATTTAAGGCTGCATTAATAAAACAGAAATTAACCACACATTTATAACATTTTAATTTGTGTTTTAACTTTTCCCCATCTAACTCTTTTCCACTAACACCCTGGTGAATCATGTTATTAGATCTAACAGTTTATAAGAATAAAAAAAACAACAAAGATGAGCAACATTTAACTATTATCTTTCAAATGGGTCCTTCTATTCATCCCAGCATTCATTCACTTTGGTGCTGTATGTCTCATAGTCTCCTCTTTCTTTCTTTTCTCTGGCTTCAAACTTTGCTAAGGCTTCAGCCGCTTTACTCCTTTTCTCCTTTTCTCCTTTTTCTTTAGTTTGAATATCTTTTGCACAGTGGGGGCTTGGCTCATCTTTCCAGTAGCTATATCCCGATCTGTGGGTAAAGTAGCAATCTGCACACCTTGAACTACTGAATGAATTAGACGGATAAAACATGAAATTAGGCAGGGTAGAAGTATTACTCTGGCTATGGAACATTATATAAAGAACTCCACCTTTTTCCACCATGCTCCCCCAAACAGTTGCTCCCACCAAGTACCTTGTGAAATAGAGATCTATTTTTGGACCAGGACATGTGCTACCTTTTTGATATCTGCTGCTAAACCTCTAGTAGTTTCCCCATAGTCATTAATTTCACTGCAACATTCCGATTCATTAAATCTCCCAGAGACTCCTCCCTCTTCGGCTAGGAGATCATCGAAAGCTATCCTGTTTGGATACACAAAAGCTCACATTTGAGAATGTTGCCTTGCTAACAGTTCTAGGGCATCAGAGGTATGATTAGATACAATTTCTACTACTGCTTGTAATCTTATGAGTCTGTTTAGCAGGTGTGTTGAAGTTCTGTAACCCCATCTACCATCTTGTGCCCTAGTGGCAGGACCATAATATTCTGTTATCCTTTCTGTGGGCCATTCTTCATTTCCCCATTTCTGGCTACCCCTTGCCTGTGGAAGTTCTTTCTTTATTTCTCTCTTTTCTCTACCCAGTGTCTCATGGAGCGGGGCCCCTAGAAGGTTACTCCTGGATCTAGGCAGGGTGAAGAAGGAGGGCAATATCATTCCCAGAGTACAGGAACCCCTCCATCTTCTAGGTAGTTTGCTATATGTTTTTGTGCCACAGATCCAATAAATCCCGCTAGAAGCTTTCCACCTTAAGTTTACAGGTCCTGGTTCCTTCCGGTACTCTCTTAGGTCTTCCAGGGATTGGTAAGGGTTAGCTCCAGAATGTTTATACCAACATAATCCAATTGACTCTACCCATTTGCATTTGGTATTATTCTCTGGACTCCAATCACCCGTAGGGGGTTCAGGCTGCCAAATTGTGCTTTTGTTAGTTGAATTTACTGCTAATGTGGAGATGCACGGAGTGTACCCAACCACTTCTTTGTAATCTTTCCCCTCCCTGCTAATACAGAGAGTTCCAATTACTCTTTTATCTGAGATCCACACCTCAGGACGTGACATGGTTTTTGAAATTTGAGCCCCGTCCCATTTGAGGAGTTGTTCTGGAGCTAGCCCCTCACCTTTCCACAACCATTTCTTGGCTGATTTTAACCCCTCAAAAATACAAAAGTTTCTCAATTTTAATTCAGTAGCAATCTCCTGCATTAAATCAACAAATAGATTTTTACTTGGAGCCGGCAGGCCCCATTTGTCGTGTTGTTTCTCTAATCGGTCATACTGCTCACTTAATGTTCTCAGCCTTTCTTGTTCCAATTTCCTTTTTCTTGTTTCCAATTCCTGTCTTTTTAAGTCTAGGGCAACTTGTTCTAACTCTTTCTCAGGGCTCACCCTGTCCTCATTTTTAGAAAAGCAGAAGGTCTTTGCATATTTTAAACAGACCCTCTAGTCATCTTCTTTCAACAAGTCTAGCACAATGTGTTTGGTATTGAGAGTTAGCTTGTCATACTTTAAGTTCTGCCCTACCCAGTAGGTCTTTCCTTTCAATATACACATCCTTAATTGTTTTATGTCATAGCAGAGTTTGTTCACCTGGTGGTATGATACAAAGGTAGACTCCTTTCTACCTCCAATCCAAACTGTACAATTACATTGGTTACAAACTGGGACTGGAGGTATCTTTCTGGCTCCCCGTTTAGATCGGATATGCCTTTCTGACCTTACCTGCTTAACTCTTGCCTTTGGGCTGTGGCAAGTTAGTTTTCCCTTTTCCCAACATACTTTCAACAGATTACCATTCAAAGTACAGTACCTGATTTTGCTAGTGCAGTTAAACTGGGCTTGGTATGCCGCCTTTGAAGCTGGTCCTCCCTGGGCCACTTTGAAAGACAGCCCGCACTCTTCAGTACAGAGCTTGCTCGCCACAGGCATGCTGGTCAGTTGGCACATGGCTAGGTTCAGGGTCATCAGGATTCTCCGTAGGTACACTCCTCTGCCTCTGCCTACGCCCACTGGGTTGCCAGCAGTGGTGGGGTAAACCATCTTCTCGTCAGCGGGGTATTCTCCAGGGCTCCCCTAATTGGTTTGTGCAGCATACCTCCTCTTAAAGGTGGCCCACCATGATAGTTTCACTGTGTCTGCACTGCAAGGTTCTTTGTTTGTTTTGCGGCACTCAACTGCCAATACTCGTGCCTGCTGATCTCATTTTCCCCTTACCCCTTTTAGGAATACCCCATACCACTCTGGGGAATCAATTTTTAACAGACCCAAATTGGTGGCCAGAGTTAGGACGATATTGGTCAGTTCTTGCTCGATTTCCCAGCACTTATCGCACAGTCCCAAAGGTATATACCCCCCTCTGCAGTGCACAACCCAGATCTCACAAGAGTATCCACTTTCAAAGTAAATACAAGGGCAGCATTGACATCCAGGGTGTATACAACTTACGGTGTTGTGCATTTATTGTCTCGGCAAAGCTTGATCCTCAGCTCTCCAGGGGAGGATGCAACCTTCCACTCAGCTTTCTCCTTTTGGCGTTCCACCTTCTTTACTCGGGAGGCGTGTGTCCACCCCTTCTCTGCTGTCCGGACTGCAGTGTCTGTTTATAACAGGACAAGAAAAGGACCTTCCCAGTGAGCAGTGAGTGGAGCCTCTTTCCAAGCTTTGATCAAGACTTCATTTCCTGGCAGTATGTTATGAATGGGAAATCTCAAAGGAGCGCTCTGAGTTATCAGTCCACATTTTCGAAGTTCCTGTAAAATCTTATTAATTTCTATCAAATAGGGTTGAATCTGCACATCCTCCATTCTGGGGTCTCCTGCAGGCATTCCATGCCTGTAGGGCATCCTGTAAAGCATTTCAAAAGGTGAAAGTCCAGTTTCTGAATTAGGCTGATTCCTTCTCGGATCCTGGGCTGATAGCCTGTAGCGGCGCGTTTTATACCTTTTGATTTATTGTTAATATTAATTTGTTCTGTAATGGTTTCCCCCAAGTTATCCCGTTTTCTTCCCCATTTGGTTTCCCCTTGTCTTTGTTCTTTACAGCCTGTCACTCTCTGGGAAGCTTCTCCTCTTCTTCCAGAATGTTCACAGACACTCTGTCCCAGATTGGAGCAGGTTGGGGAACCCCCACCCCTCGTTTCCCATTCGCTGTCTGTGTGACATCCATATTTCCCTTATTGGCTTTCCCTCTTGTGTCCACCCCCTTCTCCCAACCCCATATAAGCTGTGGCCACGCTTTGGGCGGAGACACTCTCAAGAGAGGCTCAGAGAGAAGCGTGGCTCCCCTGCGAAAGGCAGGTGACAATAAAAACCATCTAGCCACAAAGTAGCCTCCTCGCTTCCTACCTTCATCAAGCCTCACCGACATCTCTCGTGCAGCTCTGACCTACCGGGGGGGTGGTGGCCGGTCCGCCTGCTGCCACCAACCGAGTTTGGAAGTATCCCGAGCCAGGGCTAGCCGGGAACAGCTGGAAGCCACTTTCCAGCTGGGCTTGAGGGATATTTTCAATAGCTGTCCTAGGTTACAATGTAAAATTGTGCCCAAGGTTTGTATTCTATCCCCATGAGCCGTTGGAGCCAAGGTGGGGCAGTGTTTTCCTTATCTTCTGTTAACGAGCCCAACAATACCTTGCCACATGACTCATAGATAACTTCTTTCGGGAGTTATCTCTGTTTAATGGGTCATCAAGGACCCACTGCAGGACTCATAGAATGAGATCAGCCCATTGGGAGATGCTCTACCCAGGGGGAGGAGCCAAGCATTCCCACCTGGATAAATCCAGGGTTTGGGACAGCACAGGCAGCTTTTTATCCACTGGACTCCCAGAGGAGACAAGAGCTACCAGACCTTTCTACAGGATCACTGCTTCGACAAGATCATCTCATCTGGACTGCCGCTACCACCCTAACAGGGTGTCAGGTTGTATTCTGACTCTGTCAGTGGTTTTTTATACTATTACTTTTATTTTACTTTCTTTTATTTCTTTTCCCCTTATTAAATTGTGTTTTCTGACTTGGAGTCTTTCACTGGTTTTGCTTTCAAACCAGCACACTGGTCAAAATCCATGATAATGTTGTTTTGGCTCCCTGTGAATCTGAGCTTAAAGACACTGTGTAATAATTTGCCTGGGAACCAATGAAAAGTCAATGCAGGTATCAGTGCACAGGTTTCTGTGCGCTCTAACAGGAACTCAAGTTGCCAGGCAGATAAAATCTTCTCCACCTCTGACTTCCAACTGGGTCATTTTATGTAGCTGCTAATAATATGTATTAATAATTGGCAGTGAGAAATATAGAGGTGGCTGCTGTGGGTCCCTGCTACTGAAATGATAATGATTTGTAGGAGCAAAGAAGAAAAGCTTTTGTAAACTTTCACTTTGGCTCAATTTTGTAAAGTGCTTTCGCATAAACTTTTTAGTTCCATCAGTAATCTCTTCAATTCTCCAAGACAATATCCTATTGTTAAAGGTAGAAATTTGTCCGTACTGAACTGAGGCCATGGATGGTTGGCAAACACAGATCAAAATGACCTTTCTCAACTCTCACAAATTTTAACTGTTTCCATTTACCCGACTGATAAGTTGGGTTCCATTTTAGAAGTCCCACTGAATACTGTGAGACTATGCACAATAGACCAGCAATCAGTGGCTCCATGTGGGAAGACAAGCTTTGGACAGATTTTGCTATGTTAGAAAGTCTCCTGCTGCCTGTTTTAACATGAAGGACAGGGAACTATAATGATTACCAGTCTGAATTGAAATACAGAGATTTTTTTGAACACTCTAGGCAGAAAGAATCCAGTTGTATTAACCAGCTGGAGTTTTCAACATTCTGCAAGCAATTATCAGAGTCTATGTCTTCTGCATCAGAAATGACTGTGTGTGTGAAAAACCCAAGCTATTTGCTGCACCATAATAAGTATTTAAAAAATTGTAAAAAATAATGAAGTGTATATGGTCTAAAACTATATTCATATAAGTATTTCTATCTTTTTCTCATTCTTTTTAAAGAAGGACAGTTTCATTCTCTGCTTCAGAAATTATTGAATCAGAAATTATTATTCAGAATTATTGAATTGATAAAAGTGTTTGTCAGTGGAAAATAAGATCATCAATATGCCAAAATTATGAATAAAGAATGATGACCTGCAGACTTTAAAAGCATAGAAAGAAGATGGATGGGAGGAAAAGGGGGGATTTAATTGCACATAATGCTTTCCTCTATATTCTAGTTTCTCAGGATGATTTAGTCTCCTTCCTTATTCTGAAGGGTCAGGATCCTCCAGTGACTTAATGCAGCCTCATATTAGTCCAGCTGTTTTCATTGATTATGGAGGGAATCTGAAGGTGGGTATCTTAGGTGTCACAGTTCAGTGTTTTAAACTAAGTGGAATAATTCTAAATTTCTGGGAACATTTTCAGAAGTTCATTAGTAGCTAAATAGCAACACCCAAAAGAAATGTCAACTACTTTAATCCCTCTTAATTTTTTCTGTCTGTTGCAATTTCTTCATCAGTATGACAGAAGTAATCTCACCAGTGCTCAGACTACTTTTTATTTTTTTTTCAATTTACTAATATGAGTATGCATAGTGCTTATATCATAAGCACCCATCAGACAGCCCCAGTTCTATGGCAGTAACCATGAAATTCAAGCAATCTATTCTATAATGAAAATCTCTCAGAGACTTATTCTCCTTTCTAACTGAGAAAAACAACACTATCCTACTTCAGAGGAAGGAGGAAAAATGTATTAATTTTTAGGAAGAACTTACCTTTTGAAACAAACAGAAACTGTTACTCATCAGTGGAAGTGTATTTTTAAAATCTGATCATCAATCTCTGTTTTTTAATAAAAAAATATTAAATCAATTCTTTAAACAAAGAAAAGAGATGAACCAAAAAAAATATTGTCCAATTTAAGGAAAAAAATGGTTATTCAAATTATTTGTTTGGAATGGCCTAATTACAAATTAATTACTCTCTGCGCTTCCTGCAGACTCTCAAGATTCATATAAAGAGCCTTTTTTTCCCCAGAATTTTTCAGATAAACCTTGTAGACAAGCAAGCACAAAATTGCATTTTAAAGCAACAGGAATACTTGTATTTTCAAAAGCAGGGTTCCTACAACATACACAGGCTATTTGGCTCTGCATGAAAGCAAAGAGTAGATGTGTATTTACACATGCAAAACCCATAAAATACGTGTTTTGATTAATCCAGGAAAGAATATCACATACGTCTGATGGGTTTAATCTAGGCTGGCATAATTTACTACATAGTTATAACAAAATATATCAGTTTAGAAAAGCTTTCATGATCTCAGATTTACACCTTTCTCCAAAAACTCAAACATTTTTAATAGCAGATTACAAAGCTGTTGATTTTAAATGTTATTCTGAAGAAAGACACAAGGCTACAATTACAAAATGTTCTAGTTACACTGCAGTTTCTCTAAGAATGAAAGCATCAACTTTCAATATTTCTACAAGAAAGAAAAAAAGGGTAGGTTTTGCTTGTAGTTTGTATTTCATTTGCCTAAGCTCACTAATTAGAGAAACCTTTTTTCTTTTCATTAAGTGTTAATTCAATCAAGTGTCTATACAATGACTCCGCTTAAATATGTCCATCTTTACCAGAAAAATGTTAGCAGTGAAAAATAGATAACAAAATTTTGGTCTGCATTATTGTCAATTCCTTTAGCATGCTTTTAAGTTTTATGAATGCAAAGTGTGAAGGTCAGTAGAGGAAAAGGTGAAGATGTTTCAGCTTTCAGAAACTATTCACCAGTAGGGCATCACATTCACAATATAATGGAGAAGAAATGTTTAAGGTATATGTGGAAGGTAAGCAGTTCCTTTAACTGAGTTTAAGGCTCATTTGGTGGATTAGTCTGGATATGGAAATTCCCTGTATGTTTTAAATATAAACCTGTTTCTTGGTTTATAGTGGAGTGATGAAGACTGAGCTATATACAGTCTGTAGTACAGTTTCATTTAAGTTCTATATTTCTGCACAGCTAATACTGATGAGCCTGCCTGAAGAGTCATGTAAGCAGTACTAGCAATATTAACTCCTTGATGGTGTCATGAAATAACCATAATAATAATAAAAAAAAAGTTAATTAAAAAAATCAGTAATTCTGGAATCTTTGATTTAAGGAGAGTTATCCAGTCATTTGCTTACTCTGTCCCACAGCAGCTTGGAAAAGTTCTTAAGTGGCTTTATTGATTTGTTTGGTTGGTTGGTGTTTGTTTATTGAAGAATGCAATATGGATTTGGAGTGTTCCTACCATGACTAAAATATGCTATATCATTTGTTTATCTGAGAATTACAGGCAAAAAATTAGGCCAACACATTTTTAGCTGTGCTACTTTATTCTCTGCTCTTCATGCCAACTTTCCTCATGAGTCAGCTCCCAGCCTAGATTCAGGACACTCCTTTCAAGATCTTCCATTCTTAATTACATTTTTGGAGAGTTTTACAAAGCAATGTCCTACCTTTCCCCAGGGTAAGTGTTTGGGGACTATAAGGAAAGATTACGTGTGTAAGCCTTTCCCGCTTTTTCTCAGTCTGTTTGAAGAGCCTATGGAGATACCTGACAGCTGATAAAGCTAGCTTTTGGGAATATTCTACCTTATGAAAAAGACTGTGCCACTTAATGACAAGCCTGAAGAATGACAGGTACTCTTTTCTCCCTTGTCCCCAGATTCCTATTAGCATTTTTCAAACATATCACTGAGGGCATTATACGAGGACGTAAAGTCCTTAGTGAATATGATATACTGCTTCTAATAAAGCACTGTGAAAGGTGGTAGTCCCAAGTAAACTATCCAAATACTTTAGAGAAGTGACCTTTAAGCAAGAGCAGCAGTTATCTGACAAAATAAAAAATAAAAATGCTGGTGTTTGTCTTCTATAGATGTAAAGTTCTATCCGCAAAGGAAGTTTTCATTCGGTTTTAGTTAACATTTAAACCAATAATTATCAATTTTACTATTAACACTTTAGAGAAACATAATTGGATGCTTGCTCAACTAATAACCCAAGGCAATGTACCTAAGCTGAAGAATGCAGCACTCAATTATTCTCCACTATTTTTGATAGAAGAAACAGAAGTCGTTCACCTCTGTCAGAATGAATAGACCTTCTGAGGGAAAGATGCTGAGAAAAGTAACATCTTAGAGGTGTGTAGATATACAGCCCCATTACAGAAGACCTAATCCCATTTACCAGCTAACCTTCAGTCTGCAGTTATTGATTTGACAGGTGGGATACACTGTGTTATTCCTTCAGGGATTTATCAGCCTTGTCCCAGAAATAATATGGTCAACTTCACTTGAAAAGGTGCTGAATAATGAAGAACATCACAGCAAGACATTCAGCAAACTTGAAGGGAGAAAAATGTAAACTCAACATGACTTTCACATTTACAGAATGTTAATCTAAACAAACAATTAATTTAAAAAGATAATAATTCTGCTCAAGCATAGTTATCTTGGCATTTACTGTCTGCTTTAGTTTTCATCATTCTTAAGATAAAGCTTGGCACAGATTTTTAACGAAATGTAAAAAAAGAGGAAAGAAAATTTCCCTGTTCTCTGACAGCTATGAAAATTATTCTCATCTTACATTGGTGTGAGTAGTTTAAAATTTTGTAAGTGTTGCTTGACATCAATAATAATTCAGGAAAGAAACCTGAAAACTTTTTTATGCTTCATTTAGGATACTGAAATTTCAACAGTATATTACAAATAAATCACATTTTCTAAACAAAAATTCTTATTTAAGGAAAAAATAAAAAGTAAATGTAATGACAAAGTCAACTTTTGCAACCATTTGAAAACAATATTTTCCAACTGAAAACTGAATTGAGAATTGTCAAAAATTTGGTTTCAGCATATATATTCCAGGATAATCAAAAAAAGTACAGGAATCTGGCAGTGGAGGGCAAAGGGAACTTCCCCACAACATCTCAAACAGGTCCACCTAGGAGTTAGTAAATAATACATGTGTTGAAGTTATGTAAAACATTGTGGAATAGAAACTTAGCTGAGTAGCAAATTGATTCTTCAAGACACTGTGGGAATTGCGGAGAAGAACAAGTGTCCCAACAGAAGTCCCATGGTGAGCAGTGGGGTTTGCACCAGCTACAGTGGGAAATGAAACCATGCATGCATTTCCTTTCACAAACCAGAGAAATGAAAGAAACACATACCACTAATGGATGGAAAAGGTCATTCTATTTCCTATTTCCCCTGTGCACTCCCAGCTGGAAACGAATCCCCACACTGCTGTTTGCTCACTTTGCTCTGGTGGGATGGGAGACAAAACTGAAAGAGTAAAAAAGAGAAAACTCCTGGGTTGAGGTAAAGGCAGTTTAACAGAGAAAGCAAAAGCTACACACACAAACAGAGCAAAGCAAGGAATTAATCCACTGCTTCCCAAGGGCAGGCAAGTGTTCAGCCATCCTCAGGAGGGCAGAGCCCCATCATATGTAACAGTGACTTGGGAAGGCAAACACCATCACTTCAAATGCCTCCCTTTCCTTCTTCATTCCCCTAGGTTTATATGCTGAGAAGGATGCCATATGATTTGAAACATCCTTTTGTCAGATGAGATCAGCTGTCCCCACTGTGACCCCTCTCTTGTGCACCCCCAGCCTTCTCTCTGCTGGTGTGGTGTGATGGACAGAAAAGGCCTTGGTGCTGTGTAATCCCCGCTCAGCAATAACAAAAGCATACCTGTGTCATCAACACTGTTTCCAGCACAAACCCAAAACATAATCCCATACAAGATACTATGAAGAAAATAAATTCTATCCTGACAAAGATCTGCATACATTTAAAGGAAATATTCTCCTTGAATATAGCGTTCATGAATCACCTTGTGACAATTAATCACAATATCTGTTTCATTGCCATTAAAAACCACCAAACAAAACCTCAGTTTTGACAATATTTCAGTGAGGCATTTGGTAACTCAAGGCTTCTGTCATCATTTTGTTGTGAAGGTAGATGATGTCTGGAAAGGTGTATTTAAAGCTAGAAAAGTACTAGCAAGAAACCTGTTCTTTCTTATTCTCCTAGGACACAATTGCAAGTACAGGAGAAAGGGATGAGCCAGATCACTGCCTCAATCACTTTGGAGCATTGTTCTAATTGCTTGAGAGATCATGGATGGGGATGAGACAGTAAGCAGGCCACCTCTGGATACCTGGACACATCTGGAGACAAATGAATTGGGGAAAACAGAGCCCTTACTCCTTACTACTGCTCATTCAGTACCAGGTTCTAAGCAATGATGCAACAAGTGGACAATGCAGACACATTGACACTCCACAAGCTGCTTTCTAGATTGCCGCTGTTAAAAATGATTGGTTTTTTATCCCCATCAAAAAATATTAAGGCAGTGAGAGTTAGCATGATGAGATGACTTTATGCAGAAACTGTCTTAAGGCAACAATTTTCACTTACATTTCTCAGGTGGATAAAACTGCCAACTGAAATTCCAAGATTTTGTATCTACATAAATTTATGTAGCTTCATAGCAATTTATCATTTCAACAATTACAGCAATGACAGCCTGAAGCTGAGCAAAGCTTTCTCTTGTGCCTCAGACTTCAAGACGAGTATTTCATTTATGCAACTCGACTTGCTATGAAAACTACTGTTCTGGCATTACAAACAAAATCACCTTTAATATTGTTTTATAGATTATTTAGAAGGAAAGAGTTAGGGCACACTGTCATTCTGAATTATCACTGTTGCCAGAACAATGATACATATAACTATTTGGCTAGTTTTGTACAGTACTTCATAACCAAGCAAGTCTGTGTTTTTAATTACATAAAGAACTTGATCAAGTTAAATTCCAGATGCCACCTTTTAATTTTATCATTGTTACCCAAACCAATTTTATGTTCTATGGTCTTATTAAGGATAATGTAATAAAATGCTGCTTCTGACAAAAACCCAGGACCTTTGCCCCTCACATACTCCACATCTCATCTGAAGGCCACAGTACTCAATACAGTTTCATCAGATTATACCTTTAATTCCTTCAAAACTAAGCAATGTAGTTGCATTAAGTTATATCTGCAGTAAATTATACCATTTATTTAAATACACTGCTATTTTGGAAGAAAAAGCTTCTAGTGTTAAGATCACAAAATTATTTCTGCAGGTAAATCTGTGCAAATATTTGATTGTTTTGATATATCTGCTGCACCAAAACCAATGATAAACCATTAGTATTTAAGGTTGATAAAAAATAAAGAATTTCTTACTTAGATTCACCTTATCTCCTCAAAACATAACTCTCAGTCAAAAACTGTCTATTGGAGCTAAAAAAAAAAAAAAAAGTTTGTTTTCTTGTTTTCTTCTTTTTGGCCTTTTTGGGGGAAGGGGGGTTTATTTTGATTATTGGGTTTTGTTTGTTTTTAATGTAACCAGATTTGGAGATGAGACTTCATTTTGAAACAGGAAGTTGAAACTTCAGATTGAAACATTTTCAGGTTTCACACAAACAGAAACACACCCTGATCCCTTACTTCTTCCCATCATTCTTCTCCCTGTCCTCATCACAGATTGCTCAGTAAGCCTGGCCATAACTGAAGGAGTGAACTTTGTCCCAGACCCAGATCTTGGGCTGTGAAGGTAAGTAAAATAAATCAAGTCCATAATCTTCAGGTTTTCTCTTTTATTTTTTGTTTCTTTTGGCTGAGTACTGGTATGGTATTCCATCATCATTCCCATTAAAATTGCCACAAATACATGACTGCATGCACAGGTACACAGTCAGAGCATCTCACCATTCCTATCCTGCTAAAGGCAGCTTTCTGAACAGCTGTTGTATCAGTACACCAAATCTGCAGCCAGAAATAGAATGAAGAAGAAGGTTTGTATACAGTATCTATATAAGACTGCAAAGTCCAAAAGACAAAGGATTGTGGAAGAAAAAGAAGATAAATAGAAAAGGGATAACTTACCCATAAAACAGTTGAGAAACAAAATTCTAAATTAACGTTAATTTATGAAATTACACATTTACTTATATTCTTCCACAGTATGAAAGCAATCCAAGTAGGTGCCCAGGTATTAAAAATGTCGATGCATTTCTAGACACTCTGTTCTGAAAAATAATGATACAATCTGATCTTGAGAATGATTGCAATGAGGTTTTTTAGGTGAATGCTTTTGTTATTAATATAATGTGCTATAGAAAACAAACCACGGGGATACACCAAAAGCCACATCTCTCACTTTCACCTAAGGATTTACTTATTCCCTATGAAAGAGTTTAAAATATATTTGTATTTTTCTCTTCAGTTCATTTCTCATTTTTATATTGATAGTTGAGAAGTCTAGTTTCTGCCTTTCCCATTGTGTCAGGATTTGAACTTCTGATTTAAATGGATAGTCATCCTTATCTTAGCCCTTCCAAACATGATGTGGGTGAAATGCATGGCTGCTTAGGATCTTAGAACATACTTTAATATTGACCTCATCACCTGAACAAATTCTTTGCTCAGAGTCATTATTTCTTTCTTCAGGGGGTAAAAATGACCTCTTTTAGGCTAAATTGTGCTTATCCACAAAGCTGGCCTGAAAAAGCCAGCCTTAGTTTAAATAAATGACACCATTGCACAAATACTCTTTTCTCAGTTTGCCCAGTAATTCCAGAAATATGTACCAGCAGGATACTGGGCCCAGGCTCTTCCTCTGTTATGTGAATTGACTAATGATTCTGGTGAGACACTAAACAAATCCCTACAGTGTAGTAGATGCTTGCAGCCATAAAGCCTTTTCTGCTTCATAAAGGATGATGTGACTCCATACAGCCCACAGTCTACGTTGTCCTGAAGTGACACTGCTGAGCCATTTGTGCACAGCAAGAAGTATGAATCTGTCCAAATGACTGTTATTAAAAGTACAATTGTTTCATGAAAACAGTAGTTTCTCTCCACATGAAAACAGCTCTTGAGAACAGAAAGAAAAATAAAAGTAATGGGGACTATTAATGGGGTGAAAAATACTTGGATCCTTTCTCTCTTGACTATGTAAAAACAAATTATCCTATCACAACAAAAACAAGATGCTATTTGTAATAAGTATGCAACTTCAAAATTACCTTACACCTGTAGAATAGCTTAACATCATAATTAAGACTACACAGTTTCTTCCTTTTTTTCTCATGTAATGTCTGTCTGTATTGAAAAAGAAACAAAACAAAACCCCCTTGAGTATTTAAAATCACAACTATGAGTCTTTAACTTTGTTTTCTCATACAGAATGAAAGTTTTGATCATATTATTCCACATAAAAAATGTTCTAGTTTAGTTCTGCCAACAAGACAATTTTGCCTGGCACCATACAGACTTTGTTAGGCAGAAATTCACTTCTACACATCCTCCTCACTCTAATAATTAAAAAAATGCTCAATTAAATGCTTGCAAACTGCATTTTCTTTCTGCCAGAAATTCATTTCCCATCCTTCTCTTGTCAGTCATCACATAAACATAAACCAGTCATCCACCAGGCATCAGAAATTTGTTGTTCTCAAATGAATTTTCCCCAAATTATCTTTATATAACTGCACCTGGAATTCACTTTTTGCCAAAAATGCATTGTTTGTATTTTCGCAGAAGCAAATGCAAACTGCATAGAAGAAGTTTCTCTTAACAATATTCAGATTGTGCAACTAGAGATCACCTTTGTGAGATTTATCTTAATAAATATATATTTATAATATGAATAAACCCTTACCATGTTCAAAGTACAGTACAAAAACCCCCAAATGTAATCCTGTTCTGCAGAGTATACTGTATTTGTGATTCAGCTTGTTTTCTGTGGTAGAGGACTCAGAATACATTGAGCAATATAAATAACTTAATCTCTCCCAGTATCGGTTTCCTTTTATTTGTCCTAGTGCGAATATCTGTATGGGGAAGAGAAAAACAAAAAAATAAAATAAAAAAAGTGCCTTTCCAAAGGTAGAGTATGCAAGTGTCAAGAGAAAAAAAAGGTCAATAAGACTCTGCAGGAAAAATACGTAATCAGAAATGATAATTGGAAACATCAGTCTGATCAATCATTAGTAACTGTGGACACAGATTTTTTGATAACACCAGGGAAAGGTTTTGTTCCACAGAACAGACTGAAGTAGACTAGGCAAATTATAATGAAAGACTACAAATGTTGTAATGAAACAAAATGAATGGTTACAAATTCCTAATTACAAAAAATCTAGTAGCACACTATTAGAAAGGGAAAAAAACATTTTTTAGGATGTTTTTGCAGCACACAGTTTTGTCATATGATTTAACAACTTTGTCTCAATCGTTCCTGGCAGGTTTTTTGTGTTTTTTTTTTTTTTTTTTTTAGGATTGCTTACAGTTCTGACAGTACAAATCAGTGTTGTACTCGATTTAACAAATTTCTAAAAATAAATAATATATGTTTGTTTTTATTTACAAAAAATTGCAGAACCATTTAGGGTGAAAGGGACTTCTTAAAGTAACCTAGTCAAATCCTGCTGCTCAAGCAGGGTCAGCTACAACTACAGGTTTTTGTCCAAGCAGGTTTTCAGTATCGCCACAGACAGAGATGCCATAAAAATTCTGGGAAACATGAACTAGTGTTACCTGAGACTTTAACGTATTTCTGATTTCAGCAATCACAGAAAGAGAATCACAGAATGGGCCAGTTTGGAAGGGACCCCAGTGGGTTATCTGGTCCAATCTCCCTGCTCTGCCAGGGCCATCATAGAGCACATGGCAGAGAATTGTGTCCAGGTGATTCTTAAATAACTCCAATGAGAGGGAGTCCACAACCTCTTTGGGCAATCTGCTCTAGAGCTTGTTCACACACACAGTAAAGAACTTCTTCCGCATAATCAGGTGGAAATTCCTGTGCATCAATTTTTGACCATTGCCTCTTGTCCTATTATTTGGCACTATCAAGAAGAGCCAGACTCCATTCTCTTGACAGCTTGACAGCTTTGTATGTCCTGTTTTCTTGCTGCCTTCCCAGACCCAATATAACAAACTTCACGTAACTTTATTTCACTTTCAATATAATACTTACACCATCAAAGAGTATCACTAACAGGGTTGTAGTCTGCATTGTTTTATATGTATGCTCCAAAAAAATCTCAGTTTGAAAGTATCTAGCTTCACTATGAGCAAATCATGACTGATTTGTATAAAGATATAACTTGTACTATATGTACTATACGTAAAAATTCACAGAAAATTTCACTCATAAAATGTTGCATTTTCCTGTATGTCAGAACAAGATCTATCCATCACTGAAATTCTTTATATACAAATCTAGCTTGGGAAACCTAAAAGTAAATTTATCTCCTCCTTTAGCTAAGGCTCTACAAAATTTTTTTTTTTCTCTTCCAACCCTTTGTTTCTCTAGACCTCTATTTTATTAAAACAAACCTCTATTTTATTGTACTATCATTTATCATTGGTGGAGATTTTATGGAATAATAGAACAATAAAAAAAAGAGGCTGATACACAAGTTATATTCTGTAAACAGCTGTATAATTGTTATCTTTAAGCAAGTGTGGCAATTTTAAGCGCTTAAGCTAGTCTTTCTGAACACTGCAGCTGATGCTCTCTCTCAGGTAATTGTTATGGCATGGTATAAAGGCACTTGATGTTTTCTCATCCAGGTATTATATGTGATTTTCCACTTACTCTGTGCTTTCTTTTGTTTAAATTTGAATTCTTGCCTGCTGAAAATGCAAGAATAAGTGGAAACAATACTGCATATCTTTGGCAAACTTCCATTAGTAAGAAATAAAAAAGAAAAGAGGCAGGAAGAGGATAATACTCTGACATGCAACCCAAGTCTCATGAATCTCTTCTGCTCTCTGATGAACACAAAAACAAGATCAAGAGGCAATTCTTCTGGCATTAAGAAAAGCAATCCCAAACTCAACCATTTGTTGTAAGCCACAGAAGGAGGAAATTATGCAAGCAAATTTTTCAATCACGTATTATAAAAGGTAACTATTCCAATGCAATTAGGTAGCCTTTTCAAGGCAAGAGAATGGGCTTATCTTGTGCAGTGAAGGGGTACCAAGGCTTAAACTGCTGGAAAGGCTACAGGTTTTGATATTTTGAAAGAAAGTGCTAATGTTACAGACCCTTACATTAACAACTGAGCTCTCCAGGTACTCCACCAAGCCACATTTCAGACTGTTTTCTCACAGCTAATACAGCAAGAATCTTTGAATGTTTTTAATTACAGCAGTAAACTCACACTTCTCCTCTCATCCATATACCTTAATTTGTTTCAGGGCTTATGATCTCTATCTCCCCTCCTGTGGGCTGGTAAGACAACTGGTAAGAAGTGTATCTGAATGCTTTCTGGTTATTCTGTTCTGAGACCTCTGATTCTAGCTGGAATATTTGTACAAATATGGTTCTGCAGATTAACGTGTGAAGGGATTTATAAATGCTACAGTTTTAACACTGATATTTTAATAAAATACATATTTTACAAAGAGCAGCATTTTTGAAATTGTGATGGATGAACTGTGGGTCATAAACTAGAATTGGGACTCTAAGTTATTCTAGGACATGTCAGGAGACATGAGTGGAAAAGATCTGAAGTACTTAATGCTTATTCCACTATTTAAGTACAAAGATTAAAAATGTTTACAATTTAAAAATTAATGTACAATTATGAATATTATAAATGTTATTTCAAGACATAATCCAGTTCTTTTCAGTTATACCTCAACTGTGATTTCTTATTTTTCATTTTTGCCAGAAAATTGCCGAGCGAAATTCACCAAGGATATAAATACCATAGAACTTAAAAGTGAAGATGCTGGGTTTTGCAACATAATTTTAGTCTCCTCAAACATGTAAGAGATATGTTGAGCCAAAAATCCCTTATCAGAGTACTTTGGAAGGTGTTGTTGCCAAGGACACATATTAATGAAAGAATCCAGAGTCACATCCAGCTGACAGTACTGACAGTAAATCTGGAATTTATCTGTTTAAATAGCTGGCATACCTCTGCAGTTACACCTTCTCATTTCACAGCAGCATCTGCCACTGTAATATACCATAAGTTTGGGTTCTGTTTGTTTTAAACTCCGTGGTACTTTTCCACCTATAAAGAACTACTTCATATTATTCATCCTGCATTTAAACTAGAACCACCCTCGAGTTATCAAACTTAAATAGAGTATTTCCCTGACTTCAAAGAAGCCACCATTTTCTCACTTTGTGAAATTACTTAGTAGAAATTGGTTTTGATTTCCTAGGCAAGATAATGAATCAGAATGGAAAATACCATTTAGAAAAATATTTAAAGGAATTAATATTTCATGCTCAATAACATGAAATAAAGTGTAGATACCTGCAACAGAGAAGAAATAGATAATATAGATACTCCTTGGTGGGTGAGGAGGCCCTTGTTTTTCCCAGTCATTGCACATGGAAGCATGCTGTGAACTGCTAATTAGGAACCTGAGATTTCAAAAGGAAGTGAGAACAAGGTGGTTATCAAACTTGTTTCCACCCTTTAACTGAGGATTTTCTTGATGAAAGAAGTACAGTGTTGTTGATAGAGCATGAGATGTTTTTATATTTTTGAGAGGATTATTTCTATATAAGTACAAATTCAAAGTTTAATTGATACTCTTTTGGTAATCAAAGCATTAATGCCATAAAATTTTCAGTTTTGTGAAGGTTGTTGATCCTGGCTTGACACAAGATGTCCACCAAAAGTGTTTTATCACTCTCCTCATCAGCTAGACAGGGGAGAAAAAGTATAACAAAAGACCTATAAGACAGATAAGGACAGAGAAAGATCACTCACCAATTTCCACCATAGGTAAAACAGACTTGATTTGGAGAAGTTAATAAAATTTATCTACAAGTCAAATCAGAGTAGGATAATGCAAAATAAAATCAAAATCTTAAAATGCCTTCTCCCCATACTTCTTTCTTCCCAGATTTAACTATATTCCCAGATTCTCTACCTTGTCTCCCACAGAGGCACAGCAGGTTGTGGGATTGGTGTTTTGGTCAGGTCATCATACATTGTCTCTACCACACTTTCCTGCTCAGGGGGAGAGAGGACTTCTCATTCTCCCCATTTCAGCTTGGGGTACCTCCCATGGGAGAGAGTGTTCAATGAACTTCTCCCATGTGAGTCCTTCCTGTGGGCTACAGTTCTCCACAAACTACAGCAGTGTTGGTCCCTTCCAAGGATGCAGTCCTTCAGGCACAGCCTGCTCTTGCATGAGCGCCCCACAGGGTGACAAGTCCTGCTAGAAAACCTGCTTCAGCATGGGCTCCTCTACCCATGAGTCCATAGATCTTGCCAGGAGCCTGCTCTAGTGCAACTTCATATATTGTTACGTTTTCCTTTGAATGTCCATCTGTGCTGGCTTGGGGTCTTCCAGAGGCTGAAAGTGGATTTCTGCTCCCCCATGGCCCTCCACGGGTTGCAGGGGCACAGCTGCTTCACCATGGTCTGCACCATGGGCTGCAGGGGAATCTCAGCTCTCATGCCTGGAGCACCTCTTACCCATCCTCCTCCACTGCCCTTGATGTTCTCAGAGTTCTTTCTCCCACACGTTTTTACTTCTCTGGCTTCAGTTGCACAGTTTTTGCCCTATTCTAAAATATGCTATCCCAGTCTGGCCACCATTATTGTTAATGGTCTTGGCTTAGGCCAGTGGTGTGTCCATCCTGGAGCAGGCTGGCACTTGCCCTTTCAGACAAGGGGAAGCTTCCATCACCTTCTCACAGAGCCACCCTTCTGCTACTCAAACCTGACCACGGAAACCCAGTACCTAGATCCATCGAAATAAGGATGCAATACTAGGCCTCGACTCTGGACCCCAAAGTAGTAGATCTGTGCAGAACTGCAATGCTCTGTTTTATGCAGATGTAACAGCTTGGATGAAGATAAGTTTAGCATCAGTGTATCAGGCAAGTGTCCTAGGTTACAATATAAGTTGTGCCCAAAGTATGTATTCTATCCCCATCTTCATGAGCCGTTGGAGCCAGGTGGGACAGTGTTTTCCTTATCTTCTGTTAATGGGCCCATCAATGCCTGGCTGAATGACTCATAGATAACTCCCCCCGGGAGCTATCTCTGTTTAATGGGCCATCAAGGACCCACTGCATGACTCATAGAATGAGATCATCCTATTGTGAGATGCTCCACCCAGGGGGAGGAACCAAGCATTCCCTCCTGGATATAAGCCAGGGTTTGGGACAGCACAGGAAGATTTTACCCACTGGACTCCCAGAGGACAAGACCTACCAGATGTTTCTACAGGTTCACTGTTTTGACAAGACCATTTAATCTGGACTGCTACTACCATCCTAACTAACAGAGTGTCAGGTTGTATTCTGACTCTGTCAGTGGTTTTTTTCTTGTACTATTGCTTTTATTTTACTTTTCTTTGTTTTATTTCTTTTCTTTTTCTCTTATTAAATTGTGTTTCTGACTTGGAGTCTTTCACTGGTTTTGCTTTCAAACCAGTACAGCAAGTAAGTCCTAAGACTCTGTTTATCAGTTCATCAGTTCTGCAATGTATACTTACCAAAATATTAAAAGTATATTCTGCTAATTATGGGAAACTGAGTAGTTTCACCTCAACAATGTACATTTCAGCAGCAATTAGTCAATACCTATTTTTTGATCTGCGTAACTTGTACACAATAATGTAAAAAGCAAAGGAAACCAATGGAATAAATTTAGACAAGAGTATTTGCTGAGCATTTATGGCTTTGCAATAAAGTTATTAATTTGGTGGTCTCCTAATTTTATCTGGCTATATATTGGTTTCCAAATGGTAATAAATTCAAGGCTGTAATTGACTTTTCTCTGCCACACAAATTTGTAAAACTACTTCAAATTGCTTCAGCTAGATGATAAAACTCAAATATGAGAAAGCTGTGCCCATCTAATAAATTCTCAAAGGCTCGTAAGGTTTATCTACAGGTTCCTAAAAAATACATGTTCAATTTCTGCAGAAATGATTTTTCACTTGCATTCCCCAAGGTCAGTAAAACTCTCAGAATGTAATTGCAGAGTATAAATGCAATACTTTGAGCAACTTTCCATTATGCTGATTCACATTTCAAAATTTACATTCCACCTTCCCAGCAAAAGAAGTGACAGGATACACCAGAGGTTAAGCATGAAGTTAACTGCAAAATGACAATTATGATTATAAAAGGGAAGGCATGCATCTGATTTGTAGAGGTCAAGTCATGATTTGTGTCGGCATCTCAAGTGGCAGCTGAGGCTCTACATTGCTCCCATAGGAACACACCTTTCTGCCTTATTTTTAGAGCTTCTGATAACTCTGCAACTAATGTGGATATCTTTTATACATTAAAAATTTCTTCCTCCAATTTAAGTTTAAAGAATATTAATATTTACAAACTGATTTAAAAAATCTTGACAGGAAATGTCAGCATTAATGAACTTTCTCCAAATACTGAGTATAGCGCTCCCTCAAAAATGTAAGGATCAAAAAGTTTTATGAGAAAGTACTTTAATTTTCCAAGTTATTTCCTCACTTATAGAATTTATCATTATACAAATTTGGCTTTCATTCTTCATATCATATACATAGTAATTGATGCAAGCTGATGCAAGGTGCAATACCAGAATGTGTTAAACCCCAAACTAACCTCATAATGGTTTCCAATTCCATGACATAATATGAATAGCTGAGTATTTCGTTAGAGTTTTTTTTTTTTAAAAGCCAATGGATATTCACCAAGGATACTAGGTAGCATTTAAACCTAATTCCTGACTATGCTATTCTATCAGATGCTTCTGCTACTTTTTTTTTTTTTTTTTTCAGGGAACTGTTGCTCTGTATGTAGCAATATTGAAAGAAATTATGCAATTTGGATAAAAAATCTGTAAGACATGTAAGATACCATTGCCATGCTAGTCTATAAACAACAATTAAAGATATACATCACAAATTGCAAAACAAAACCTACCTGCTAATCAAGTTAATGAATGACAGTGAAGACAAAAGGAATTTTCTTTATGTATCTTAGTGCTTCCAGGTAGTCTCTCCACTACTCAACACAGTTTTTCTAATAATATCAGGATGAGTTTAAGGCTTTATTTTCCCTGTAGTCTGTAGTCTTCCTGTGCCTGCATTACTGGAAGATTCATGCTTAGATCCTGGAGAAATAAAGGAATTTGTGCAAATTTTTTTTTTTTTTTACTGTGTTTGGAGATGCCTAATTGCTTTAGATGTTTTTTGTTGCTCATGAAAGACTGAATCATTTAGATTCTACCTTTTATTGAGAATAACAGTGTTTATTGGAAGGGTGTTTACGTGAACAAAGTACTAAACTAACATCCCTCTTATCTAAGGTATAAGGCCAGATTCAATATGGTAGTGTTACTACTGAATAAGAATAGTGGAAAAACCCTGGAACATCCTTTCAGCTTACAGGGAAGAGTATAAGCTAGGAAAAAAACATTTCAAAAAACACTGCAAATATGTGAGTGAAGGACAACATGATACAGCCATGCATCTCTACACTGATGCCACCTTCATATCTTGTTGAGAATCGATATTCTGGTCTAGGTCACTGTACAAAGATTCCTGCATATTGCTTACTCCACGATTCTTAAAGATATTTCTTGTATAAATAAAATAATTTTGCACCACATGAAAGAAGTACTGAGTATAGAACAGGATCCTCACCATACATTACTGCAGAAAAGGGTAAAACGTGTTATTACAACACTTGCCAGGATTTTAGAGGTGATGTCCCTGACTGAGGAGTTATCCAAATGAACAGCAGATTCTCCACATGTTTGTAGAATCACACATGTAGAGCCTGCAGAGATGTAAGCTACATTTCCAGCTCTGTCGTGGGTTTGTTCGTACTTATCTTGGTAATTTATGTGACTTTGCTGCCTCCCTGATAAGGTGCATTGCATGGGAGATCATGTGCTGCTGTTCATGAGCCTTTCTTACTACTGCAGGTAAAGGACAGAGTGTTATTGATGTTAAATAATGTATGGGTTTCAAGAATTTTGAAACAGATAAAAGGTTTAAGCATGCTCATTCAAAATATATATCTATTAGAAAATATTTTTAATGGCAGCTTCAGAAAGATCAAAAGGAAAAGATTTTATCTTTTTCCATGATTCTGCAGGTTTTTTTCTGCAAAAACCAGAAATATTTCAATATTGAAATATCTAAATTTACAGTTATTGTACTTTTTCATAAGAAAGGGTTATTCTTAAATGACAATATGATTTACAATGTCTCACACTTGCATATTCTTGTGTGTGACTGCTACTTCCTTTCATCTACTGAAGAATGGGCATAAATATAATACATAATTAACATTTCTCTGATCAGAAATGGTGAAGCAGATCACTGGAATTGTTTCCACCATAATCCTTTACATTATGTCATGGTTCATCACACCTTTTACTACCATTATACAGTGGTTGTAATTATGGATGTAAATGTGATATAAAGATTGACTGGAAGAATAGAAAGTAGAGCCCTCCATTTAGGTAACACTATGAGTAAATTAAAATCATTATGACCCTGAAAAATACTAGGAAAATTTTGACTCGTATACATCATTCGAAGTCATTCAGTACTCTGTATAAGTCATATAGAAATTATTATTTCACAGAATTTTCATGCAATTTATGTAATCTTTCCATAAAATAAGAAGCTATAATAAAAATTAAAATCTGGGTTTTTTTCCAAACTGCAGTGCCAGGAATCTGAAACAGACCTCTTAATCTTTGAGAGACTCTTGAGTCTAAATCAGTAATATCGTATAACCCAGCAACTTTGTTGCACTGCAGGTGCAAATGGAGTAACTTGGAGTCAACTCAAATATGCTTATTTAAATATTGGTATGGATAAGAGCTAAATTTCAAAAGTACCAAAGGATAAAATTCCCAGCTATGAATACATGTCACTTTTAATAAGCTAAACAACACTTCATAAATTATCATTTCAGTCAAAAAAATTATCAAATTTAGTGGCTAAAAAACCCACACAGGTATTCATGTGTTAAATATGCATATTCATGAATAAGTACATGTACATGTATAAACAGAGAGTTTATCTTTTTCCTACTTACATGTGTGACTTAAGAAGTCACTTAATTTGCTCATGCTTATTCATCACTCAAAGTAGAAAGCAATAGAATGCAGGCAAACAGATCTATCTATCTATCTATCTATCTATCTATCTATCTATCTATCTACCTATCTATCTATATCTGACAAAGAATTAGCCTGAAATCAAGTTCTTTGTATGAGCACAGGAGGTAATATCACAGAATATTCTGAGTTGGAAGGAAAACCTTAAATTAGTTTTGTTTGTTTGTTTGTTTAATTTAGCTAATTAGCTAGACTTGAAGGAAGGGCTGAAACATCTCATCACCGAAATATTTTGATGCATCACTTTAAATTATTACCAAACTGAAATGATACTTTTTTGATTAGATGTGATGCAAAATTTCTTTTTTATTTGGGACCATTTCCTATGGGTTATTAAAATGGACATAAATATAGCTTTTTCTGATTATGAAAGTTGTACAACAGAATGCCATAGTAAACTCCACCCAAACAGTCAAATATCTGACATAAACCAAAGATAAGATTATTTTGCTTTGTCATTTGATCCACATTTATTTTTAAAAAACTTTGCAGAAGGAAACCTACTCTGAAAATAAGTACTCAGACTTAGAATAGCTAAAGTATGAAATAAAACTATTTATTTTTTATAATGTTTATTGTTTAAACTCACTGGTCTGACAATTACAGTTAGTTAATACTATTTCAGCTGAAATCTTACTAAGATTTTAGAATGATTCATAATAAACTGAATCGAATGAATAATTAAACAGCTATCATTATTTCCTATATGCAGGATATTAATTGTGGTCAAAGGTCACTTAGAGCACAGCTACTAGACTATGTATGTATTAAACAGAAAGAATAGAAAAATATGCTTTGATAGTCTAATAGATATGTAATTCCTGGAAAGAGATAATTGTGGAAAATCTTAAATTATTCTTATGAAAATTTTTGAAACAGATAATGTTATTCATGAGTCACACAAAGCCCAGATGTTCAAGCAGGAATTCCATCATGCTAATATTTGCTGGAAGCACATTAGGGTTGAGCACATATATCCAGGAGATATACAGTGTCATGAAAATTGGTCCTGAACATA
Source organism: Acrocephalus scirpaceus scirpaceus (assembly GCA_910950805.1). Lineage (NCBI taxonomy): Eukaryota > Metazoa > Chordata > Aves > Passeriformes > Sylviidae > Acrocephalus > Acrocephalus scirpaceus. The sequence goes on from OU383773.1 coordinate 48,864,341, forward strand.
TGTCTTTTTGTATGTGACCTCTAAACCAAAATCAGGAGATACTCGTTTGAATTGGATAATCCCAAAGGAAGAAGAACTGGTCAAGTTGTGAAAGCAAGCAGCAAATATCAACAGCAGTGATGAATAGCTTAAAGCCCTGAAAGAAGGCAGCAACACAAATAGTGGAGTAGCATCCATCAGAATGATCCAACTGCAGAACTGAAGCTTTCCAGAACACCACATGTCCAACAGTGTTTTAGGCCTTTTGCTATTTCAGTGTTTTACTTCCGCTCCTCAACACTTTCTTATTTATGTTTTAAGATTAGATAAGAAATATCTTACCCCTCTTCTAACTAACTGAGATGTCAACATACACTTGGACAAAAGTTTGTCAATTTTGTGGAGAAAAAAATCCAAACCATTTCCTTTTGCTCCAAAATTCCTTAGTTAGAATACTCATCTGAGTTATAAAAGGCTCATCATCTTGCATAAATGCTCTGCCACACAGAAAGCCAGGCTTTGAAAGGCAAGTTCTCATGCTACTCCAGTGACCCACTAGGATTTCTAGATTACTGCCTTAGTCTCTCCCTCATATGTTTCTACTTTGTACTAAAATTATTCACTGAATCCAGCAGAGATGACAGGGATGGTAAGGTAATGATACGATACCAGAGCAAGGACTTAAATACTAACTGAAGTGTAGACTTCAGTACTTAACTATCACTTCACTGATGCTCTGCAAAAGGATTTTTTTGTTATCTGTGATTTTGATTTAATATTCTCCATTGAATCCCAGGGATCTCTCTCAGGTTGAATTCTGTTCAAAGCAGTTTAACCCTGTGAAAAGTCTTTCTGAGCCCAACTAACTGACAGTGGAATCCAGCTTTACTTGAGAATGGAGTTCACAGAACACTTGAAAAGAAGATTCTAGGGTTTGAAATGTTGGGGGGTTGTGCTTGTGTGTGTGGGGAGTGGGAGGTTGAGGATTTTTTGTCTGCTTTTTAATTTTTTTAAGAAAACATCCACAAGGTGATCCTTCTAATCTTGGCCCAAAAATAATATTTAAAATACTAGCTTTGCTTCAGATCTAGGGATGTCTTAAAACAGCATTTACGTACTTAAAGTTAAGAAGATGCCTTTTTGGTTGATAAAACTCAAAGCAGTCAAATTTCACACTTTCAGAATTGTGTAAAATATCCTCTATAGGTACTAGTTGCCATATTGGGAATGTGACATAGGATTTCTTGGCAAAATTATCTCGTCTTAGAGAAAAAAATAGCATAAGATGCCAAATGACACAGGGAAGACAAAAGATTAGAAAAAGATTAATGAAACAAAAAATACTGGTATTTTCCCTGAAATTCCAGCATAAATATATATAACCTATTTACATCTTCATTATAATAGGTGACAGTTTTCAGAATATCAGAGCAACTTTCAGCTCACAATTACTTATTACTTAATAAGTTAATAATTACTTAATAGTTAAACATGTATTTAGGTTTAGAAACAGATATCAAGAGGAAATATATAATCAAAATAACATCTCATTCCCATGCATATAACATCATAGTTTATATGGCAGCTTACTTAGCCATTAAAACAATTAGAGGGTTTAAAGCACAAAAACTTTAAGGAACTTTCACATTTAAGGCATCTTGCTTTTAACATACTATTGTGTGCAGCTGAAAACTCTGTTTAAAGTTGGCCCAGCATAAAATAATTCTAAAGAAAGCTTTTATTTGTAAATATATATTAGCCTGTAAGATTTCCCATGAGAGACATATGGGGTGTTATTATATTTAAGTATATAATATATATATTGTGTATATTTATGTCCCAACAGTGTTTTGGCAAGAGTCAATGCAAAGAAAAGTTCAATGCTTTAATTTCAATTTTTCTGGATAATCAAAAAAGAAAAAGAAGGAAAGAAGAACAAAACCAACAAAACAAACAAACAAATAAAATAACTCCTACATCTTCTGAAAAAAATACTCCAGTTTATTTTGCAAAACATTCTTCCCCCATTTTAGAGGTTCCCCTCCAGAATCATGCTGTTTAAAAGCATCTGACTTCTCTCAAAATTCATAGGTTCCCCATTATAAATATGCTTTAGCTTCTGCTATATAAAGGGAATGGTGTACATATGGGAAATTAATATGTTGCATCATGTTTTCATATAGAAAAGAATTGAAATTATTTACAAAGTATGTCAGTGTTATAGACCTTTATGTATAACTGCCTACATTTTTACTAACTAAAGAAATGTTAATAATTTGCCTATAGCTTTCATTTTCTTTTCAGTATAAATTAGTGCAGCCTCAAGTTTTTTGTTACTTATATAAAATGAATGTGGTTCAGATGATGTATAACATCTTCCTTTTCGAGAGCACAAGTTTATTGAAGTTAAGAAGTCTCTCACAGCGACTGTTTTACAGTATGCTTGAAAATCACACAGAGTCATAAGGATGACTCCTGAAAAAGGCAGAGGAAATGTATCATTCTAGAAAATATTAAAAAAAAATAGTAACTGTTGACATAAGTGCTATATTAAGTAAATGTTCTTCATAACTAGAAAAATTATGAAAGAATTTTTAGGGGTTTTTTTCATGAAAATGATTCAAAAATAGTAGAGCATAGTACTAGTGTAAACTGAATGCTTGTTAACTTATAATTCCTTTTAAGTTATTAGAATATGAGTGGTAATTAATAAAGGGTTTTTTTAATCATTATATACTTTTAGACTGAGATAACAATGAAATAAATATTAACCTACTATTAAAAAATAGCCCAGACCTTATGTTAATTCATGTTTGATATATCATTTATTGTGAAATTCATTCTGCTAGTAGAAAATACACGGGGTTTCTATATTCCAAAGGAAATAAATCTGTTCAATGGTAAAGTCTAATATATAGGATAATTCAAGTAGAATGAGTAACTAGTGTTTAAATATACAAAATTACTCAGTCTGTGCAAATCAACTATAAAGGAATATATATATATTATGACCTTTGGTTATGATAATAATATAAGTAAGCACATACTGTATTTGTTTTCTGAGACTCCACCAACAGTTCATCAAAATTACTATATCATTTTCTGCATAGTCTTGCACTGATCCATTTTATGTGGTCCTTGAACCTTAATCTAAAATGTTAACAAGAAGACTTTTTCTTCCACAATACTTATTTATGCACAATGTAGAATCTGCTAACTAACACAAAGAGTGATGTTACAAGCTCACAGTACAGCTACAAATATTCCTGCTTTTCCCTTTGCTTTCCTAGGTTCTCTAGAAAATTGTATTCTAAAAGACAGAACAGGATAGTGTGATCTAGTGAAAACCAGAAAAATTAAGCCTTTTTATTGGTCTACAAAAACACAAATCTCTTTTTGTAAATATTAAACAACAATTTGTGTGAGCTTTAACTAGAGAGATTAACACCAAAGAAGTTTTATTTCTTTTTGAATTTATGATCTGTTTGAAAAGAATTAATGGTAGGCCATTAAAATACTAATAACAACAAAATATTTCAAATAATCTCACTGATATGCAGTTGCTGGAATAAAGTAAGTTATTTACCTGAATTGCACAGACTTATTTAGGTTGTATATAATCAAATGTACATTTTTTGCACCTTTTCATCAATTCTGCATTCCTTCTATGTCTTCTTTAAATAATATTATGTTAACCAAGACATTAAATGCAGGAGTGTGACTTCAGACATAGTGATAAATGTGTCTCACTGATACTTTTCTTATCCATTCTATTTTTAATATTCTAAATGCTGTGCCAAACTCCATTCCCACCAGTTCTTTGAATGGTTCTCAGTCCTCAGAAGTCATTTAAAGAAAAAAAAGTCTTTCTCCTCTAGTTTCTCCACACCTCACTTGTAGAAAATAAAATCAAGTGAATTGTTTCCTTAAAAGTCATAAGTGAAACAAGAAGGTGGTTGCTGGTGTCACTGAATTTTACATTACAGATACAGCTGCCAAGTATAAGATCATGTGTTGGTTTTAGCCAGGATAGAGTTAATTTTCCTCACAGTGGCTAGTGTGGGGCTGTGATTTGGATTTGTGCTGAACACAGAGTTGATAATAGAGAGATGTTTTTCTTATTGCTCAGAAGGGCTCACACAGAGCCAAGGCCTTTCCTGCTTTCCTTACTGCCTCGCTGGTGAGGAAGCTGGGAGTGCTTGGGAGGTTGGGAGGATACACAGCTGGGACTGGTGACCCAAACTGACCAAAGGGATATTCCAGACTTTGTAAAGTGATAGGAAGAAAGGGCAGGGGGGTGGACACCTTTGGAGTGATGGGTTTTGTTTTCCCAAGTCATCATTACATATGGAATACATCCTGGAGATGTCTGAACACCTGCCTGCCCATGGGAAGTATTCCTTTCTCCTACTATAATCTCCTTTACCTCAGCCCCATGAGTTTTCTGCCTTTTAGCCTTCTGGTTCTCTCCCCAGTCCCACAGGTGGGAAGGGAGTGAGCCACTGCTGGCTGGGGTTAAACCATGACAGATCATAAATATAATTCCCAATAATATTATTGTGTTTCTCCACTTCCAGCTAAAACTGATCTATAAAATATGTCAGAAAACATGTTTAGTAGTCCTTAATGCTACAGAAAGGAAATGTGAGTAGACAGTAAATTCTTATAGCAGCCTTCCAGTACCTAAATCTGACTAACAAAGGAGATGAAGTGGGACATTTTACAAGGGCATGTAGGGACAGGACAAGGGGCAGTGGTTTTAAACTTAAGCGGGGTAGGTTTAGGATAGGTTTAGAGTAGGTTTCAGGAAGAAATTCTTTACTGTGAGGATTGTGATGCACTAGAAGAAGGATGCCCAGTGGCTTTGTGGGTGTGTAATCCCTGGAAGCACTCAAAGCTAGGATGGGGCATTATTAAGTCAATAATGGACATTGAGCCACCTGGTCTAGTAAAAGGTGTCCCTGGCCATGGCAGGGAGGGTGGAGCTAGATGATCTTAGAGTCCCTTCCAACCCAAGTCATTCTGTGAATCTCTGAAACAGCTCTGAATTCCAGCTGGTTAAAATATACCTTTGGCTTGAACATTTGCTTTAAATCTGTTCCCTAGTTTTGCATATTCTAGCACTGGATGCCTAAACAGGCAGACAGTGCCAAAGCCTAACAAAACATGCATCATCTCCAAATTCAAAAAGAAGATTTTAATAGATGATCTTACCCTTCAAATGTCAATCTGGATAGCTGCAATACCTAGACACTAAAATGAACTACATAACACAAGTGTCAGTCTAACTGAGATGAGATGAAAACTACAAAGCATGAGCTTGGCATGAGATCAGTGGAAAATCAAAAAACAAACAAAAGATAATATGGTCACCAGGGATACAAACTAAAAGGTTACAGAATACAAAACAAGCCACATAAATAGAAAATAAATTTAAATAAAAGATACTGCAGGAAATTGTAAATTGATGTTAAATTTATTTGTATTAAAACTTTTAGTTTGTTTTCTTTGGGGGGGGGCAAATTTTCTGTTAATGTTTTTGTTGGCTTTTTGTTCTTGCCAACTAGCAATCAGCAATTTTCAAGTAGCAATTGCTGTATAACTCATTTGCAATGATTAAAATCTATTCACAAGCAATAATTTCAATGCCGCTGTAAGAAATCAATTCTCTCTGTGGCACGAAACCAAGTTAACCCTACACCTATAGAACATTAATATTGTTGAACAATTTCTGAATTATGATAATGCTATCAACATCAAATTATTTCCATTTATCACTGAATCTTCAGGAGTTTATAACACTGTGCATTAGGATATGGAGATTGACCAAAAATCAGTACATTAGAAATTACATCAGATGTAAACATGTAACCTACAATCAAAAAGATAGATTGTAAGAAAACATGAAAATGAGTAAAGCTGTACATATTCCAACTTTTGTATGCTTATTCAAATCCAGTATTTTTGGAACTGTGAAGATTTTTCATTACTGTACCCTCGTTTACAGAATTTTTAGTTACACGTTTCCCTCTAACAGACTTTGTTGCACAAATAAGCTTGTTTATATCATGCAGAATCATATTCAAGTCATGCAAGCAAGAGTTCTTGCCTTCATTAGGCAATAGTCATGTTTTCCTAGAACAAATAAATTCAAAATTTAGACTAATAAACAGCCCTCCATTGCATTTTAAAAACCACAAAGCTTAATACTAAAATTTTGTAAGTGAGGTTGCCCTACACAGTGTGATAAACCACAAGAAATGAGAACATGTTAGTGGTAGCAATTCAGCAAAATAGAAATGTTGCACCAGAGGAGCTACGTGATCACTGAAAGAGCTAAGTCATATCACTTTTTGCTTGTCTTGTGAAGCCAGAAGGAAGGTAAGAACAAGAAATCAATAACAGGTTCTTTGAATATAAAAGAAGGTACATATCCCTGCTTTGAATCTACAATGAGTAGTGCAAGAATAAAACATTAAAAAAAGAACCCACCAGCATAGTATTTATCTTTAGGACATAAAGAGTTGATGAAGTTTAAGATGACTAATTCAAGGATTTATAAATGTTATCCTGAAAGCTCCTTGTATAAAACAGATTAAATACTGTATTATGGAAGTACATTATCAGCTTCACAGCTGCAGTTGTAATGAGACTTTTTTTCCAAGGCTACCACAGATATTTTACATAATTCCTCACAAGTGCTTGCTAAGAGCTAAGAATGCTTTTGGTTGACATAAAAAGAGCTTAACTGTTAGGATAGCCTGGAGATCAGGGACAATTATCACTTGCCAGGAAAGTGAATGAAAGATGGAATAAGAGGTTTCATGTTTTAAGTATTTTCAGTGACTAACACAGCTACCTCTGACCCTTGCTAAAACATAACCTTCTGTATTTAATTCTAGGGCCTCAATAAAACTTTATTTATTTTTTTTCTGCTCACTTCCTACCAAACCATTAAAATTTATTGAATCCACTTGAGAACCATTGAGTCCTCTAATGCATGTGCATGTGCTTCAAACAATTTTCCATCCTCACACAAATATCTAGAAACTACACAAATTTTTGAATTTGTGATTTACTTCACAATTTTTTTGAAAAAGCAGAAAGTCAATAGTGAGACTTTGAGAAGCTATAAGTGAAATAGTTTTTGGTACTCTCATCTCTGGAATCCAACTCTCAGCTGTCCAACTGATTTTTTATAAATGTCCAAAAGAAATTGCTCTCCTCAGTTAGAAGACTGTTATTCATTACCTCTCCCTAAAACAAAACCATGAAAAATCAGCAGAGCTATTCAGGTTAGCAGTACCATTCATCCCTATCAAAATATGCAGTTAACTGAACACACCATGTTACATCTGAAGAGACTGTCAGATCTAATGAAATATTCAGCTAAATAAGTATCACAGTCTATTGCCATTCCTAGGATGGCATAGGTTCAAACTTACATGGAAAAGGATCAAATTCCACACCTTAAATTTAAAGCTCTAGAGCTACCTAGTTATGCATTTTTCTACTGGGTTTTAATAGAAGGGATTCTCATTTGAAAATGCTTCAGTATTAAGAGAAAGTTTCCCAAATGCTGACTGTGCAAACAGCAATTTGATCACTGTCAAAATTTTGCACTGAAATAAAAATGTTTGAAGTACTGAAAAATAGAAATAAAAAGTAGAAGGAAAAATCATGTTTTCAAAATGGATTAAAATTTCAAGAAAACTTAATTTTACTCAATATTTTGGTTTAAATCTTGGCCAGAAAAAAATGACCAGCTTTAATCTCCTGAAAAACCTTTGTTTTGTATCGATTTTTCACATAATCAGAGAGGTCTTCCAGCAAAACACTTTTTTAGTATTTTTCTTTGCCTGTTCAGTTGAGGAGGGGAAGTAATAGAATGGCTTGGTTAACACCACTTGTCCAGCAAAGGTCATCTAAATAATGGACATTGAAAAGCTTCAAGAAGCGTAGATATTCCTCATCACACTATTTCAACACATCTAAAAGGCAATTAATAGGGCAGATGATATAGGCCTTAGATGATAAATGTGAGCTAGATTAAGAGTTGGTATCAGAGGCATTAGAAGAGCAAAAAGATACTTCTCAATTGCTGCTATAAAAAAGCATTTTTACATGCACTGTGTTGGTGGGGACCTCATCTAAGACGTTGAAAAATATCTCAGTTTCATATCAGTGGGTGGCAGCAAAAATTCCTCTAGCAGTATTAGATCAGTAATCCTACTTTAGTAATAAGAATTTTTGAAAATTCAGTCACTAAGTGACTTTTCTCTTCCTCTGAGAAAATATTGTTTTTATGAGAAAAAACACTTTCTTAATAATCACTCTGCTGTAGCCACAACCCATCTGTTCACATATACAAACTGAAAATAAATCTGCTAGATAGGAGTGCTCCTCTTGTTTTTCTCCATCCTATAGTATACACAAAAAACGTCAGTGAAAGCATGCTGCAATACAACAGTCACTGGAACCATTGAAAACTTTGCTATTACTGGCAGTTCAGGAGCCATAAAAAAGTGTTGTTGTTTTTTTGTTTGTTTGTTTGTTTGTTTTTATTTCCAGGGACATACTACAGTATAGGGTGATTTTTAGAATTTCTACTTCTAGAAATCAGTATAAAGGTTTATGCAGGCACATTTTAAGCATGCACAAATGGAATAAGAAAAGCAGTGACTGAGAAAGAAATTCAGTTTTAATCCATGGAAACAGAATAACAGAATTATAGTAATATTTCATTATTTATAAAGTTTACTAGCACATCAGAAAACAAAAATAAAAATTGAATTATATTTTATAAAAACACCATCAGTCATTAGACCCAGGCCTCCTGAATTCCAACATAATATATTATCAATAGGAACCTAGTGATTCTCATTATGTGTTGAAATGGTGTATAGCAGTTTAATATTCTGAAAAAGAAAAGAAACATATATTTTTCTAATGTAATATCAATTATGACAATGACACAGTGACATTGTCCACACTTATAGCAAAAAAAAAATCATTCAAAGCAGTTCAGTGGCAGTTTCTCAAATAATGTGCTATTTTATCACCCTTCAGACCAAGATGTAGTTACACATTTTTACTCACAACTACAAAAAGAGCCAGACCTTCCTCAAAAACTTAATGCCTTAATGCATAAATAAAAATAGACTATACAAATCCTCAAAAGATATTTGGAAAAAAAAATATTGTGTCTCAGTAATTACACTCAGTAATTCTTAGTAAACAATGAATATCTTCTTCTATTTATAGGTACTCATCTCAAAACACTGAAACTTGGAATATCTTCATACAGTCAGTTAGGCCTAATGCTGGTTTTCATCTGCTGAAATGTTGGATATTCACATAATTTTCTTGTCACTCCCTCACTGATTTTTGGAGCTTCATGGATATTAAGTTGTTGTTATTAGTACCCCATCAGGCAGTACTTGTTGCATTTACCTTGCACTGATTATTTCTGAAAACGGACTTATGATAATATGATTGATCAGTTTTTCTCTCTCACCCTTTCGATCAACAAATCAAAGGCAGGAGCTTTAGCTGGTATATTTTAATAACTTTATATAAATATTTGTTATGTCACTATATTTATGGAGCTTTGTTTTTCTATGATGAAAGGTAGTATGTTTCATTCTTCTTCCCTTCCATCAAAATATTAACTCTAATTTGCCCTTTGTTCATCTCTTCATATATAAATGCATATATAAATGTGTATATATATATATACATATATATATTCATCTATAAATGCAAAAACTGCAAGAATAAAAGAGTTAACCAATGGCAGAAAAAAAACCCATAGTGAGTAAATGGTAGAGTTGCCAAAGTGAATTTAACAAAAAATTTTGTGAAAAATAAATAAGATCTAGAAATAGTTTCTACTTCTCATCCACCTAGTCTATACAGAAAAAAAAAAAAATCCAAACAAAAAAACCCCCAAACATATTCTGATAAGATCTTGCAGGAATCCTTCTACTGGAAATAAAATGGAGGTTTTTTTAATGAACATTTACAGGACTTAGGACAGCAATTACTTTAAAGCAAAAATTACTAATAATCTGATGTCTGCATAATTTGATTTTTAGATATACTAACATGGTCTTATTTTTCCTTATCCTGAGCTAGCAGACATATCTTAGCCTTGGCTCAGTCAGTTTTCTTGTTAAATCACTTGAGCCACAGACTGAGGGCTCTCTTTTAACCAGCTAACACCCTGCACTGTCAACTTTTAAGAACACTTCTTAACTATCTACTGCTAAAATCTTGAGTTTTAGCTTAGATTTCATTTTTTTAAGCATTTTTTGATGACTGCTCATTGGAGAAAATAGAAGGTGCTCTTAAGCAGAAAGGAGAGAGCATAGCCTATGAGTTAGTCTTCATATGGAAACAGAGCCCAATCCAGCCCTGACCTTTTGAAACAATAATGAGCTGCTTAGCTCTATTCAGTCTACATCTGACTATACTTCCGATTATTCCCTTGAAACTTCTCTCTGATACCTCATTTCATTCCTCTCTATAATAGTTTCACCTCTTCTTTGAAAATGTTGTCAAGGGAAGTGGTGGAGTCACTGTTCCTGGAGGTATTTAAGACATGTAGATGTGGCATTTAAAGACATGGTTTAATTTTGGACTCTCAGTGATGAGTTAATGGTTGGACTTAAGGGTGACCTTAAGATATTTTCCAGCCTAAAGAATCCTATGATTCTAATTTCATGGCAATAGCTTCCCTCTTTGTAAGGTTTGTTAAATAAAATAATGTAATAAGCATGAAGTAATCAGATGCAGTGATGATGAGGGTAATGTTAATAGATAAATAAAGGGGGTGGATTGTACAGTGTTTATTTGGGATAATGAGTACTTGTCAACAAAAGCCATTCATATTTTTATAAAGTCTTATGTAAAACAGACCTTTCACCCACCACTGTTACACATACCAGCAGGAATAAAACCCCTCATTATAGACCTGATGTACTAAAAAACCTCACAGACTGCAGTTAAGAAACTCAAGTAGAAATCTCAAACAGCAGAGGAGAAACAGTAATTTGGAATTCTGTATCAGTTTACACTTTAACTGACCCCTTTTGATGAGAGAAACACTAGAACTAAAGCACAGTACCAAAATAATCTCAAGAAAGAATTGTGCCTCAGAGGGGGTTGGGCTACATTATTCATCAGTGAATCCTGTGTTGAATAATAGACAAGCTTAAATATGAAACAGTTTTATTAGTTAAGTCAATTGAGCTCAAATAAATTTTATTATTTGCAAGATTCTGAAGAGATTTGAGATTCCTTCTTAAAACAATAGAGACTATTTTGAGTACAAGCAATAACATTTTAAAGACATTTTATTTTACATTTAATAATATCATGTATTATTGTGACAGTTATGACCAAATAAAACATATTAATCAAAGGCAATGTGCCAAATGGATACTTATAAGTATTTTTTTGCATTAGTAAAGTTTTACTGATTTATTCAGTCTTATGAAAGATACTGTGCAGTATGTCTGACAAAGTGAACATTCAGAATTCAAACAAGGGGAGGTAAGAACTTCACAATCCCTTAACCTTGTAAGAGGAGAAAGTTAAAAGAAGGAACTGAAAATCAAAGAGCTGTTAAAAATAATCATTTTCAATAATAATATAATATAATAACCCTGAAAAAGACAGAATTGAACTAGATTTCTGTTGTGATGTAAATAGAATCTGGGAATGGAATATTGGATCAGGACTGTTAAAAAAAAAAATCTAAAGATAGGAAATCCATGTAACCAGAGACTGATATAAGAAACTAAATTTTTCACACTTTCCTTGAGAAATCTGTTAGTGTCACAATAGGTAAGATTTCATAATCCAAGATCAAGAGGGAAATTTAAGCAACCAAATACCTGGAACTCTGTTTTGCTGTCACTGTTTGTGACAGTAATGGATCTGCCTGTCTTTGTCTTGACCCAGAATCTTTTCCATCCTATTTACTCCCCTTGCCCTGGTGAGGATGGGGAATGAGAGCACAGCTGCGTGGGTGTCTGGCAACCAGGCATGGTCAACCAGAAAGACAAGCACAGATAGCTGTAGCTGATGCAATTTGAGAACAAAATAGACCTGAATATCCTATTACATATTTGGCTGACATCTATCAAGACAGTGATGTGTGATCAGCATTTCAAGGAGAATAAAAGACAGGAAAAGTGAGAATTGTGATGCTACTCCCCTGTGAAAGTACAATACAGGAATTAGGAAAAGAATTAAAGATCCAGTTTGTTTCTTCTGTCTGCATACAATTCTGATGGTTTCCTCTCATTCTATTCAATGCAATTACTCTGGTTAATGTTGTATTACACAAGTGTAATTTGCAACCTGGTCGAGGCACAGCATGTTTTTTTTGCATAATATATTGCAAAATATTGTTGATATTCTCCTTAAATCAAAATGTGATCAAAAATATGCCCTTCAGTTATACCTATACCTCCAGCAACTGATTTTTGGATTTTATGGATAATAGGAGCACACTGTTAATATGCAGAACATTAGAAAGGCATCTATCCCACATATGTATATGTTTTTCTTCAACATGGTACTGAAGACAGGAGGACAGTTATAACTCAGATAGGGCCCAAGCACCATTTACAGGATACACTACTGCTACAATAAACTACACAGTACTCTCAAAAACGTAATCCTCAGAGATTGCTTATTGACCTTAACCAGAATATATGTATAACCTTAACAATAAATGACTCAAACATGTTGAATATTCCTTCCTATGTTAAGTACTGGTACAATTCGAAAAAAGGATTTTACAGTTAGCATTTTTCCTCATTTAGTTTAACTGAAAAAACTTCTTTCTGTCATGATTCTTACAATAATTTAATACTAATGCATACATATTATCCTCTTCCTTTCATCAGCTGAAAATGTCATCACTGAAATAAACATTTTTTGACCGTTAACTACTTTAAAACATTTGATCTTGACTTTTCTTTTAAATAAAAAATCCAAAGGGATGAGTCATCTAGTAATGTTCTGAAACAGCAGGGGGAGCTTTCAGCTTGTTTAGAACTCCACAGAGTTTTTTAATTTATCATTCAGGAAAATGTAACTGAGCTGAAATACATTGTAGAATAGATTTTTAGAAACATTAAACGATTTTTATTGTATTTCCAGGGCCAACACCATACACAATTGATAAATAAACAAGATAAAAAAACCAGATCCACACACCACCACAGACCACATACAAACAAAGCCAACCCTGCCTACTTTTTCATGGGCAGTTTGGTCTTCTGGGAAAGACGTAAGAGTTTTAAGTCCCTTGATTGACACTTTATTGTTATGCTTGTCTCACAACTGGATGCATTCTGCACATCACAAATATGTTTCAATGGTCATAAAGCATTTAACAACATACTGAAATGTAAAACTGGTTGTACTTGAGCGTGTATCATCTGATATACAAAGGGACGTGACGAGATGAGTCTGAAAAACTGCAACAGATTTCTTGTTTCTAAAATAACTGTTTCTGATTCTCAGTATACTAACTTCTTTTCCAGGTTATTTCAATGGAAATTCACTAAGTATACACTTGTGCTCTTTATAAACAAATGTGTATACACATTGACCTCTTCTGGCATTGGTGCATAATACTGTGCTTTCTAGTACCATGTATTTTTTCCTTATCTAATTAGCATTAGAATATGATATTGAAACATAAAATAAAAGAGACAAAAAATCTGAAAACACAACATTCGTCGATAATTTGTAATTTCTACTCAAAGCTGCATTACACCATCACACAAGTTAGTCCAACCCACAGAAGTTGCACTTAACTATGTTCATTTTTTCACATCGTGACTTGTAAGTAAAATTGTACACATGAAGCCACAGTACTAGTTCCTGACCTTAAAAACTTTTGGCAAGATATCCTTTTATTTTCCTCTTGTATTTTCCTCTTAAAACACTCAATTGAGTGCTTTAATTATTTCTTTCAGGTAATTTCTACTTATTTCAGGGAGACATCTACAAAAAAAAATCTTATCTTTATCAGCTTTCTATTTACTTATATTTATTTTGGTCTTTGAAGAGTAATATTTTCATCCTGCTGTAGCCAGCATTTCTACAGAGTCTTATAATTTCAAATTCTTGATTTTATTAATTTCCAAAAAATTGAGCAATGAAATCTGAGTTAATTTTCAAGAGTTTCAAGAATGATACTTAAAATTAGCCAAATCAGGAAGTCCAATATGGGGGGGTCTTTTACATCCTTGGTGCAACTACTCATAACTTCATGCCTACAAAACAGTTAAATCAGGTCTCTGAGGAGTTAGACTCTCCCCTCAATCAAGACAGCAAAGACAGACTTCTTGTTTCTAAATGTCTCAATTTTTACTTCCCTTTTCATACCTCTTACCTGTTAGAGCCATTTTCTTCCAGATACATGTGTCAGGTATGCTAAATCATTTGACCATATCACCTCAATCTGTGTGCTGTGTACTTCATAATACCTATTAAAATATTCCTGCCGCATGTGCTCTTCATTTTACTTATCACCAAATTCCATTTCTCCTTCAATCCTGGCTTTCAACTTCAATGTTTTATCTTCTTCATGCAGACTTCCTTCCACCTTAATTAAAATTTACAGTTGGAAACAAAACATATATCAGTATTACCTAAGGAAGATAAACTGATTTCCACGGCACATACATCTATCTTTGTTATTATTATTATTACACTAGAATATATTAATGCTTATTAATAGATCATATATTACTACAAACATGGGCAAAGTAATCCTGAAAAGGAACTGTGATGTACCTACTAAGTATTTTTAATTCATGTCTTGGTATTAACTTCCACGGTCACTAACACATGAATAATTTTAGACTCCCAGACTGCTGATCTTCTGTTAAAATAGCTGTCACAGGATGAACAGGCAGCTTGAAATGAACAGTTAGGATTAACTTTGTTAACATCGTTGACAGAATGGAAAGCTGGTTTGCTCTGACATCCTTCTAAGTCATGTCAGGATTTTGTGTATCCCAAAATCCCTTGTCTTGTTTGTTTTTTACATTGTCTCTTCTGTCTTTAACTTTTAGCCATATGATTAATACTAATGTTAAAAGTCCATGTTCTCATGTGTTATGAAATCCAAGCTCTTTGATTTCTACTGGAAATACTCACAGTGATTAGAAAATGACAGTTAGTCAAAGAAGTACTCAAATAAATCTTTGTTACACTTTGTAATTATGAGCAAAATATTTAAATTCTTTGGTCTCCCAGTGACTCATCTCCAATAAATAAAATCTTTTCTCTTAAGGATTTGCAGTTATTGAAATGATAAAATCTGTAGGAGAAGGAAAGTATGCAAAGAAGTATTATTAAGCATAATGTGGGGCAAAGATCTGCAGTACAGACAAATCTGTGAATCCTCTGAATAAAATGAAATTTAATGATTTATAAAGTTTTAAGCATTGATGTCTTGGGCTTCCTGACTTTTGCAAGGACTTTTGAAGTGATTCATTGAAATTAAGATTTTCATCAAACTACAATAATAAATCAGTTTGTTAACTTACTGTTCCAAGAAGAGAGAAATCACAGTGAACCATTTGGACAAAAATTAATACCACTTCACTTTATTATTTTTTTTCCAAATGTTCAGTATGATGTCTAACACCTTCAAATGTTCAGAAAAAAAAAAGATAATACATACTAGGGGAAAACGTGGGGCTGAAGATGTATCAGTTTATATCATATAGCATGGAAGTTTTTCACCACGTTGACAAGATAATATTGACTGTTTAGAAGGCCACATAATTAGATACAAATAGATTGAGACACATCCAATGCCTTTCTCCAAAGACAATGAAAAATAATAAAAATTCATTCATCATCTGGTAAGGGTAACAAACATAAACCAGGAGGAGGGTTTATGATGTAGCCAGACACCTACAAATGCACTAGCATAAACTTCAAAAAATACCTTTCAAGGCCTCCAAGTGCAATACAGTATAGAAGAACTGATGCACAGAAAGCTTGTCCAACCACCAGGCGTGTAAAAAGACTAAGTTAAACTTTGATGCATCTCGAGCAAATCAAGGGCATGATGTCAGGCTTTCATGCCTTATGCAAGTGCTCCAGAAGGTAAACTGTTATTGTACCTCTGAAGAAGTTCACAATGAAGATTAGGAAGGTTCTTTGTATTTCATCTAGGATTTATGAAATTAATTTAAGAGCTGCAAAATTTCTTCCCTACTTTTTTAGCAGTTTAACCACTGTTCTGAAAAGCTATTCATAAAGCTGACAATCAGTGCTCTACGGGTCTCCTTTCATGCCTCTAAAATATGTATTCTGAAGAGAACTCTATTTACAAAAAGAAAGAAAAATCTTCTGAACTTACAGAAAAGGGCTTGCTCTAGGACTTGTAATAGAATTTAAGCAGAACACATTACTGCCTTTACAGACAAGTCAAGTACTTAACAGCAACAAAAGAATGTGAACAGTGTGTGGCTGAACTTAGGCTTCCTGAATTAATTAATCTCCCATCCTTTAAAGGAATAAATAGAAAACGAAGAGTGTGATAATACTGTACTCAACACGAAAATACCAAGAGAACAGATGTGTATTAAAACTGCACTTTAGTTCACTTTTCCTTTGTTATGTAGGCAAGGCATTAGGCATATAAGCTAAGTTGCCCTTTCTTCCCACGGGAAGAAAAAAAATTCATAACCACTGGGGTGTTTTGGTTTGACATTGTTTTCGGGGGTTTTTTGATTGGTTGGTTGATTGTTGTTTTTTCCTTATTTCCTTTTTTTTTTTTTTCTGAATCATTACATTTTACTGTAGTAAGAGCCACAAAAACAGAACTTTCTTAATCTTTTAACCAGAACTTCCATGGCTAAAGCTACCTATTGCCTTCCTACAGTCAAAATGAAGATTTATCACTTAAAATTGTTAGAATTGTCAAAGAAATTGCAATACAACAGCAGCTAATCCAGAAGTAAAAGCAGGTAAATGGGCTGTTTACATTTTTTTTAAATAAGCTATTAATTATTTCTGTACAGTCTTATTTACCTTATACATTTCCACCCTCCCAGGACCATTAATATAAGGTCAAGCAGACCAACAGCAGTAGGCACCTCTCCAAGTTTCTAGTGAGCTTCCAAATACTCTCAGTGTGGAGGTACTCCACATTCTGAAAGCAGTTTGGTTTAGGATTAATCTAGAATAAAAATAAAATCTCAGACAATTGAATAATCCATTTGAACCCTCAAGTTGCTCTCAATAAAAAATGCAGTTTAGTGAATGAATTATATAATCCCATGGAAGTTTATACTTTGATTAAAAGAAACAGACAAACAAACAAACAAAAACAAAAACAAAAAAAGAAACCAAAACCCAAAAAAACCCCAGAGGTTATCTTTATTGAAGTGATTGCTTTGATATTACTCAAAGGTATATATAATTTGACTAAATCTTTCTTCAGAGTACCAGGTACTTCTGCTTTATGAATGATATTATTTATTTTATTCAGAGACTAAAGCAAGGCACAAAACTTTTTGAAAGGTAATAATTTCAGATTTATTTGGAAGAGCAATGTAGGGGGCAATAGATTTTCTTTACTACAAAGCTCTGGACAAGAAGGTATTTGCTTAACTTAATATCTAGTACCTTGTCATTTGCATAACTGGTAACCCACAACTGGATAAACATACTGCTGACTTTTGGAAAAAAATCAGATTTATTTTCACTTTAAAGTCTTGCAACAACATTTTTCAGCACATTTCAAGGGACCTGGAATTAAAAGGAAGGAAATTTTGCAATTAACACAACCTCAAATTATTTTCTCTAAGTCCATAAACTAAGCAACATTATCACACACACACAAGAAAATTGAACTGAAAACATTTGATTACAGCTGCTAAACCCAATACTCATTCTTTCTCCCTAAGGCAATAAATCTAATCATAAGACATGTTTGCAAGTACATAGAGTTCCAACAATATTAAAAAAAAATTAATAAGATAGTTAAGAAAAACATCTAACAGTTTAAGAATTTCTATGGGTTTCTATGGGGCTTATCCCTATTTTACCATAAAGTTTAAAAATATGGTTTATCATGTTGTCTTGGCTTTGAAGGACAATTGCCTGCCAGGGAAGGCTGGAGCTTCCCTTGGAACAGAGAACATAAATCCCCTTCCACCCAAATTATTATAATTTTGCAATTAGGGACTTTCAGGCAAAGATATGGGAATAGGAGTAACAGTTCTTTACTAGGAATATTAAAAAAATTTACAAATGTAGTAGTACAAAAAAACCAAGTAAACAAGCAAAGAAAAATCCTGGAAAACCCTGACTGAGTCAGGGATATGACCTGACACTCTGTTGGTCAGGGTAACAGATGTGGTTCTGTGGAGTACAGATAATCCTATAGAAAGTCCAGTGGTGGCAAGGTGGGTCTGGTCTTCCTCCAAGGATCCAGTGGAAAAACTGGATACCTGGTTGTCCTAGGTTACAATGTAAAATTGTGCCCAAGGTTTGTATTCTATCCCCATGAGCCATTAGAGCCAAGGTGGGGCAGTGTTTTCCTTATCTTCTGTTAACGAGCCCAACAATGCCTTGTCCATGACTCATAGATAACTCCCTCCGGGAGCTATCTCTGTTTAATGGGCCATCAAGGACCCACTGCATGACTCAGAGAATGAGATCATCCCCATTGTGAGATGCTCCGCCCAGGGGGAGGAGCCAAGCATTCCCCCCTGGATAAATCCAGGGTTTGGGACAGCACAGGCAGCTTTTATCCACTGGACTTCCAAGGAGACAAGAGCTGCCAGACGTTTCTACAGGAATCACAGCTTTGACAAGACCATCTCATCTGGACTGCCACTACTACCCTAACTAAATGTTAAATAAATGTTAAATAAAAACAAATGTCAGGTTGTATTCTGACTCTGTCAGGTTGTTTTTTTTTTGTACCATTACTTTTATTTTATTTTACTTTACTCTATTTTCTTTTCCTCTTATTAAATTGTGTTTCTGACTTGGAGTCTTTCACTGGTTTTGCTTTCAAACCAGCACACATATCAATTAGTCTGCTAAATTATACTATTTTTTCTCTTTTTATGTATGAAGTATACATATTCTACCTACACATAGAAACATTTTATATTTTATCATTTTTCATCATTCACAGAAATACACATGCCTACACCAATTTTGAATATTAAAGAACTGGATTTCAGGTGGAGTATACTAAATGCAGGCAGTTGTCCTCTCTGATAATTTCTCTATAAGAGCTGTCAAAAAATCAACTGAAAGAGATGCATAATGATGAATTAAGTGTTAGTAGTAACTGCTATCAAAATTAATCTTAGAAGCCCACCCTTTTTTCATGTGCCACATTTTTTCAAAAATTTCAGGGACCAGGCAAAGGAGAACCTGTTTCATACTAAGCAACTTGATCCTACAGACAGGAAATCAATCTACTTCAGTAAGTTGGTAAAAAAATCTCTTTAGTACTTTAAAGAATTGAGATTTAAAAGGGTAAAACCCTGGAATAACAGTGTTATCATACAACAGACAGTGAGAACCACAGTTTTATAAATCACTAGAAAACATAGACGTACCTCAGAATACCTGGTCTAATTCTGTTCAACACCTTCATTCATGATCTTGATGGGACAGAAATAACAGCAAGTTTGCAGATGTCTGGGATGAGTGGCTGCCACACTAGTGTGTTGTGCTGCTATTCAAGAGGGTATCTTTAAGCTGGAGGAAATGGCTGGTAAGAACCTTATGAAATTCAGTTAAGGAAAGAGCTAAGACCTGTATTTGGCAAAGAGCAACTTGTACCAGAATAAGCTGCAGGCTGACTGTCTGGAAAGCTGAACTGCAGAATAGGACTTGGGGATTCTGGTAGAAATTAAGTTGAACATGAGTCAGCAGTGTTTTCTCAAAGAAAAAGTGCCCAACTGTATCCCTTGCTGACATAGAAAAAGTTTTGACCACCAGAGTGAGAGTCAGTCTTGTCTCCCAAGTGAAAAGTGATAGGACAAGAGGAAAAGGCCTCCCATTTTACCAGGGGAGGTTTAGACTGGATATTGGAAAAAACTGCTTTATGGGAAGGGTTCCCAAACATTAGAATAGATTGCCCAGGATACAGGAGGAGTCACCATCCCTAAAGGTATTTACAAGATGGGTAAATGTAGAGTTCAGAGTGGACATGGTTTAGTGGTGAACTTAGCAGTGTTGGGTTATGGTTGGACTTGACAATCTTTAGGGTCTTTTCCAACCTTCATGATTCTGTCATTCTGTCTGGACTAAAGTTCCACTGGCAGTACAGAACACAACATCAGTTTGCATGAAACTTTGCTTCGGTTAAAGAGCTCACAGATAGTGACAGGGACATATATTTGGCAAGGATAAGATATTCAGGGGTATATTGCAGGACTATAGGAAAAAGTTATATATGGATATCAATAAATAAACACAATAGAAAATCCTAAAAACCAAAATCCTACCAATTTTATGTGGGAACTCCCTGGCATAATGGGACATAATCAGAGCAAATGAAAATTTCCTTCATTTAACAGAAATCAGATGTTGCAATAGGTCAGTAAACCTCAACCTTAGAGAGAAAATTGGCATAAAAAATCCATTTATTAGTAAGCATCAAAAATGTTAATTATGCACCACTTAATAAATTTAAGTTCCTTTAGCACTATGATTTTTTTGAAATTAATCTTATGGACTGAACACTAGCAGAACTTGTTCATAAAAATCCGAACAAGACCAGCTTAGATGAGAACACCAGCATATTGCTCCTCGTCACACAGTAGCATATTTCACAGTGAAGTAATAAATACTTTCTCTCAAGAATATAAGCAATTAAAGGAAATTATATCCTCTTTATTTTCAGATCTGGGTCCTCTTCCAGCATTCCTACTCGCTATGCTTTTGGAGGAAACCTTGATAAGCAAGATTATAAAAGTGAAATTGTCTCTAACTTCTCCTTAAACCAGGCAAACCAGGATAAGTTCCAGCTACTGAAGTAGCACAAGATTAAAATGCTGAAGCATTAAAACATTTGTATAATTCTTTATATTCTTGTAAGTGGATCACTTGTAAAGGTTATGACTTAATTCTGTTAGGAACTCTTCCTCACCAAACTTGCTTTTGTTGTCTACTCTCTAATAAATCTAATAAATCGTACAATACAAAAAGGGAAATCATATGAGACAAAGAAAGATGTAGCTCAGTAATATTTATACCTAGGACAAGTTTCTCTTATAACAAAAGCACTTCAAAAAATATCCACTGGTGCCATACATCCTGTGATGCTTTGCTCTCCATTGCCATGATCCCAATCTCAACTTTGTTCCCCATAAGTCTATTTAAGTGCTATCCACCTGTGCCAGTGGCTATCATGGATGTGTCTGGTCCTTTTGGCTGTAGCTGACACATTGTGGATTTGGAGGAGACAGATAACAACTCAAGAGATAATGTCAGCAATGCACCTGCCTAACGATAGTGCTGGTCAACGGTTTAACTCAAGCCAAGTTTGGAAGAAATCAACATTTATAGTCAGTATGCAAATATGACTTTAAGTCAAGTATTTTACCCTAAAAATACTGGCCAGGCTAGGACCTGCTGAACTCTCTTGCATGGCAGAGGACTACATGCCAGGATCTCCGCTTGAACAGAGATGCTTCTCATGGTTACTTCTTTAGACTGAAAGATTCCTTAACACAGCAGATCCTTGGTGAGTAAATACTGAAACCTTTGGTGACATAAAGGATCGATTGTGTATGTATAATATTTTATACATAAAACACTGACCAAGTTTGGGACTAAATCTTGATCTAGCTGCACCTAAGCTTCCCTCTTAGGAGGAGTTTAGAACATAAGGCTGTCCTTTCTGAAAGTCGTAACTCTGTGGGAGGGTTTCCCTGACAGTTTTGTCTGACTCTGTCCTCTATGCAGTAAATAGTCGAGTGTACCTTGTTATCAATTCTTGTTCAACTACTGTAGCATTTACTATCAAAATTTGTTGATTTATATCAATAAACATGTTGCTACTTGTCTCTCAAGAGTGAAATGTGTCACTCCATCCACCATACACCCCCAGAGGTCGATTTAATGATGCATAAGAGGTATATTACCCATGTTGATTTTCTTCAGTTGGAGAAAATGAACTCACTTCCAGTTAATGACTGCTGGCACTTCTACGCTATGTAATCCCTACCTTCAAGAAGCCATCTCATTATCTGTTATGGAACACAAATGCTTGAAAAACAGCATCTTTTATTCTTGCAGTTCATGTGCAGAATAATTGAAATAGATTCTTTAACCACTCCAGCATTACTTTAAGGAAAAGCTATTATTAGTAATACCAGGCAAGATATGCAGGGTTTATCCCATGATTAAGTCAGATTTATTGGACAGAGGGTAACTGACATTATAGTTTAAGAGATGAATTTTAAGTAATGTCTGTATTGAAAACTCCTGAACATAAAATAACCCCAAGGGCATAACATAAGGGGAATAATAAAAGCATATATTCACAGCAACACATATAAGCTTATTTTCTGCTGTATTGCATTATTGGTTCATTGTAGCTGAAACACTGCAAGAAATTTATTTAGGAGGAGTGTTCATTAAGACATTTTATTTGATTTCTGTATGATACAAAAATTTCATCATTACCTTCTAACTCTTTTTGTGTAATCTAGATTTTCTGCTGACCTGAAATGTTTCTGAAGTGAAAAAATTTTGCAGCTTCCAGTTGTTACAGAGAATGTCATTCCCTGATGAGGGCATTCTACAGATATCACAGTAGTCAAAAGGAAAAATTAGAATATTTTGGGGACACTTCAGCACAAAATTATTTCTTCACAAAGATCTGACATACCCTTTAAAGGCTCAAGAAAGAAACTGTTAGGCCAACTTAGCCTACCTGTGGCTAAAGGAATGTCTTTTCAGTGATCTCAGTAGTCTCTGGGAATGAGGTTCATGATAAGTCTGACATGCTTCCTTCAGAGAACTATTAACACTGTTCAACATAAAATTTAGAGGATGAAGGAGAAGAGTCATTTAAGGTGCTTTATGCTGTAAGGGTGGGACACCAGCACTGTTAAGGCTATGCAGTGAACACCAGACTCTCTGATAATAAGAAATATTTTTAAAATCCACAATAATACAGTCGTGATAGAGAGTTTGGTCATTTCAGTGCTTTTTTGGCCACAATCAAATATTTTACATGGTGAAGTTTCATAGGGTTACATGACTTTTTTCTGAGGATCCAATTCAGGATTATCAGATTTAGGGCTTCAGCAGTCTCGGATCCCGGGCTGATAGCCTTCCGAGACTGTGGATAAAGTCCTTTTTCCCAAGCCCCGTTACCAGAAGAAGGAGTCAGGATGCGTCGGTTTCTTTCTCAAAGTTGTTTATTATTTCTTATCTATAAACATTCCTTTTCAGCCAGCATGGATGCTACCTACACAGTTGTCCAAGGCTAACTGCCCCGCTCATGGGCGGTCACTATCTCTTATACTAATTGTTACATGTTAGTTGTTTTCAATATTGTGCCAATACCCATCACCTTTATTGAACAGTGCACTTTCACACTAAACCAATCCAAAAGTGTCACCACCTCACCAGAAGATGGAGGACAAAAAGAAGAAGAAGAAAGACAAGGGACACACCCAAATCCCTCCATCTTGTCTCCTTGATCCTCCTTTGTCAACCCCCAAAATCCCACATTTTCACTCAGTAATAAGCTATCTATTATCCCAATCACACATCTGTGACTTGTAATTCTTCATATAACATTGGCAATCGCTCCCAAGGGGTAAAATCAAAGGTACTGGTGTTTCTGCCACTGTACCAGGGTCCCTGGACCCCCTCCTGGGGTCTCGGACCACCCAGGACACCTAGAGGGATGTCCTGGGTTCCGACACAGCAGAAAATGTAGAGCCTTAAAACCAGAATGTTTTCTGTAGCCATAGTAGCCACGTTAACACACCTTTTACTGGAAGTCTGCTTTCTTGATTTCCCTTTTAAATGCCACACACTTGAAAAGAATTCAGTCTACATTCAATGACATATCTGAGTGTCAGGATTTGCCACTACATAAGAGCTTCCACAAGCTCCTTAAGAATAGTTTTCAATGGACACTAAGCTGCATCAATTAGTCTATAACTTAATAGGTAATACCTGGTAAGTCTTGGCCTTGAGACGTTTGAATCTCTAGTTCCTAAGTGTTCTAAATTAGGGATGGTTTAAACTCTGAGAGATTTCTAGGCCAGCAATTCCATTATTCTTTGAACTAAAAATACTTTGAAGAAAGTGATAATTTTGTTTATCAGATACTACAGTATCTGTAGTGTCTGAAAAAAGAAATACAGAATAGGTATCCAAGAGTAAGTTTATAAAGTATGTTGGTACTTGTCATACCTTTGACTAGCAGAGATAGAAATTGTAAATTGAAGCCTAGACAAATGCTTTTGAAATGTTATGTTCAGAATCTTAATATTCTTTCAGTAATGCAAAGTAATTCTTCCCTCACTGATAATTTTTACATATGGGAATTCATCCTTGCCACAACTACAAAGCTTTTAGTTCTTCATGGATGAGCATGCAGTACTAGTGACACAATTCTTGCAATGAATTATCCAAAAGAAGTCATCACAAGGTGCTCTTGGATCACCATTAATACTACATATCCTTCTTTGCCCATTTTCTTCAGACACATTCTATGTGATTCTCCCAAATAGTTCACATTTATATTCATACAAAAAACCTCTTAAAAACTTTTCTCAGTTCTTTGAAAGAAGTTATATTTTATCCTTTCCTGCTAAAGCTTTAAAATTTCTTCATTTTTTCTCATGTAGGTGTCACTTGTGTTAATTGTATACTTTTTTCAGGGTAATTTACTGAATAAACTTTAAAATAACTTGCCATTTAAGTAGTAAGCTTTGCAGTCTGCAGGAGGTCATAGCACACTGTGCTGGAACACAGGAAAGGCAGGCATATTTCCTACTCAACCAGGAATAAAAACCAAGAAATCCAACCCTATTTAATGTGGACCGTGCATACTGTAGCATTAATACCCCTTTTTCCTTTAGAAATGGTTATTGAGTTTTCCATGCAGACTCAACAGGTATCAGCTTCTTTCTCTTCTAAATGCCTTATCCCATACATATGAACGCTACAACAAACATTTCTATTTAGAGACTAGCAGTGTAATGACCAAAAATCTGTGTGCATCACAGGAATGGATTGAAATCAGTCTCATTTCAGGTGCTCATTTCTAACAGTGGTAGAAACTGGCTGCTGAGCCCCAGGCAGAGCAACCTCTTACTCCTGCTTGTTGAGAAGGGCTCTAAGAGGTGATTAATTCAGTGTAATGTCACAGTTCTGCTGAAGTCAACTGGAACTGGCCAATCAGTATTTACACAAAACTGAGATAAAAAAAAAAAAGTCACAAACACATAAAGACTCTATTCACCATATAATCTAGATGCAGATTTATTTTAAGTGTTTCCGCATTAATTTTTCACTCATCTTCAGGCTCCTTGGAATTCTCCTAAGTTGCAATTAAAGCACTTTCTCAGATCTCATCCACTACTTGAGAAATGTTCCCAAGACATTGAGGCCAGTGAATATTTGATTTTAAAAGCATTTTTATTCCTACAAGGTACATCCAGATCCATCTAAGCAGACCATTGTGTTGAAGCCTTTTAAAACAATAACTTCCCATAATCAGCAATACAAGCATATACTACCGTAGTTAGTAAAAATTTGAAGGGATATATGAAAAATCAAATAGAATTCTTTTGAATATATTATCAATAATTATCATAAGAATACATTTGAATATGTAACTCACCATTTTGAAATGCCATGAACATGTTACAGGAACAAATAGCTCTTAAGAGATGTAAGTTTATGTAAGATTATTCCACAATTTATACTTATAAATGCTATCAAAGAACTTCAAAACACATAAATGTACTAAAAATAATTCACAAGAAACATTGTGGTTCCAACCACTACAATCCCCCAAAACCTACATGGAAAAAAAAATAGGTATGAAGAGTTTTTGATAAAATTGGTCTAGACTTCATTATATGAAAAATTGTGTTTTTCTCCTTAGAAAATGTTGGGATCTAGATCCCTGTACAAATATTTAATCTTAAAATTATTTGTTCTTTCAAGTTTATAAAACATAACACTTTAATGAGATATATACAGTGCGCCGTAGTATTGTGCAAAATATGTTTGGAGTATTTCAGCTTAAAAGACTAGAATTTATTCATGAATACACATGCTGAAAAGCATAGAATTTGGTTTGAATTTTTAAACATAGTTCATAATGTGACCCTGAGGTTAGCTCAGTTGGTCAGAGCATGGTGCTGATAATGCCGAGGTCATGGCTTTAATTCCCATAAGGGCCATTCACTTCTCCTTTTTTAATGGAAGAAAGCTATAAAAAAGACCACAGCATGAAAAAAAGGAAACATGCAAAAAACCCTCCATTTTTTGTTTACATTTGCATAAGGACTACAATTTAAGAGCCAAAGTAAAAGAAAAGAAAAAAAGGAAAAAATCCCGCGCTGGTGTGCGACACCCAGCTTGGTGACTGCCAATCTCACCGTCACACAGCCACGGCAAACAGGATGCAGTTGGTTAATTATATATTCCCCTGACAATCTTCCACATCTGGTTTTACCAAAACACAATAAGCATATATGTCTATTAGGACATGGCAGTCTGCATTTGGGATTTCTTCTGTTGACCTGAATCGTTAAATTTATTCATGACTTTTTAATTTTATCCTTCTTCTTACAAAACTCTAGCTCCATTTAGGTGCAGAGGAGAGAATAGTACACTGTAGTAAGAGTCTGTTTCTAAAAAAGCATTGGGCAAACACTTATGAAATCATTCCAGTTTTAGCTGTTTAAATACATGATTTAACATTAAATATCCTCATCCAAATTCCCAGTTAACAGTGCTGCACTTAAAAGCTGTTTCCTTTAGTATATAAGCACAATTTGGTGAAGCCTGATCATTCAAACTGGAACTATGTAAGGACAGAGCACTAGTTCAGCTGCTTCCTAAAGAACAAATTGCAACTCTGAAACACAAAACTAAAGAAAACAATTTTCTAGCATAGACAAGCAATTCTAAAAGCTTTCACTAAAATCTTACAAAGACTTTGAAAAGATAATGGTAAAAGCTTTGTGAGAGTAAACAATCTTGCTCATCTCAGTACATTTATTCAAACATTTGATCCCATAAGCACCAGCCTGTGAGGCCATTTTAACTCTACCAGAAACCTTTAACCTGTGAAGTATCTTTATTTCTCATACAGATTCCCACAGAAAACTCATATGCCATGCCCTAAGGAATAGCATTCTCTGCTCAAAGAAAATAGAAATTTCTGAACACGTTCCTGTAAACCGTTTTTTTTTCTGACATATCTGTAATCCATGTGTAAACTTGAATTAACATGTACATGCCGTTTACAGCACATGGAAGAGTAAGTGCATGCAGCCTTAAAAATCTGTTAGGAAGTAATTTGAATCATCTGGGCAACTTGAAATAACTGTCTCCATGAATTTTGTAAAGTTCAGGGTTAATTCTGTGAAAGTAATAAAATCTGCATGGATAATTTTGCTGAAATAAGTACTTTAGAGTCTAAACATTACAAATACAAATGTTTGCATATGTAAAAACAAAATGTCCTTTTGTTATTCAAACCAATTTTATATTGTTGAACTACTTTTTGTGCTATCAGTGGATGAAATGTGTGGAATTTTTCCCTTTAACCATGGAACATGATGTAAATCAAAATAGCACTGTGAAAATCTGTATAGTTGACTTCAACTGGTATTTAATCCTAGTGTTTCAAGGAGGAAAAAGTGAGGATAGACATAAAACTTGAAGAAGCAATAGTATTTTTTCCATCCCTCAAATGATTTTTACTATCCAGTCTCATTTAAATCTGGTACCAACTTTCCATAGAATATTTTTTGCTGCCAGAACCTATAAAAAGGAAATTAAAAAAAAAAAAGACCACTGATACTGTAGCATAAAACGAGCTTTTTAACTCGGTGTCTGCAGTATGAAACAACATCCTGCTTTATGTGCAAATCTCAAATACTGTTACTAATTTGTTGCATCTGAATTACTTTCTGATTTACTTCAATGTACATCAGTTAGTTACATTCAAAGCATTTCAAGAGCAAGTCCTTCCGCAGCACAGATACAATGCTGAGGGTTTCTTCTTTGTCCCTGTAGCATGTTTTGTATAATTTTAAATATGTTTGCTAATGTGATCCACCTTGCTATTTTTCCTCCCACTGGTTTGCAACTCCCCATTGCACTCAGATTTACTAAGGTCTGTGTTGCTTAGGTTGGATACTTGCCCCTTCCCCACTGTTTTGATCCCTAAAACTGGTTTTGCCCAGGTCCAAGGCAACATTCTGCTGCTGAACAACTGCTGGGCAATTACTAGTTGTTTGTAGCCCTGTGGCTATTACTCTCACCTGTACATTGTAGTCTTCTGCTTTTACCCCATAGCTGCATCCTTATGCTCTGCATTTTGTTCAAAGGCTATACATTTTTCATTATTTTGTGCAGAAAAAATTACTTGTTATTGTGGTCTAGAAGTTAAAACATATAATAGCAATTACTTTTATTCCACACAGCAGTACACAGCTAAACAAAAAATTAAGCCAAGAGAGGTAATATTTACCTGGTCGTTACACAGCTGGTGTTACAGCTAAAGAAGCTGAAGCAAGTCCATGACCAGGCCAATCCCAGATAAAGCCTGACAGGTCCGAAGGCTCATGCGATCAGTGCAACTGGCACCAAGCCTCTTACCAGCAATGGCAACAACAGAATTCCTAACCTGGACAGGGCTGCACTGCAAATAAACAAAACCTTCTGGGAGCAGGGAAAATCCAAGCCTGTGGAGATCATTGTTCTGCTAACAAAGAACTACACAGGTGTTGCAAATGCAAGGTTTTTGTCTTTGATTAATTGTGTCTAGTTGAAAAGGGGTACCGTACCAATAGATAGAAGTAAATATGCCGCTGCAAAAAATCCCAAAGAAGGGCTGAGAAGATAAATGTCAAGCATGAGAGGTATTGTGTGTAAATTCTTCACATAGTAGGTATTCTTTGGATAAGTCACAGCCTGCTTTCATAGGACAGTTTAAAATCTCTCAGAGTCCCTGCTTGTTGTCCATAGAGCACAAGCAGAATCAATTAAAGACTGTCAAATAGTGATTAGAGAGCCCAAATAAAATGATCGTTAGGATATTTTTCTTTTGTCCTCTGAATAACTTTTCAAGAACATTTGGTCTTCTGCACTGACAATGGATTTAGGGTTAAGAAATATGCTTAGAATAGAACTAACTTGCTAAAGTGCACAAGTTATTGGTTTTGAGATTTGAGTTAGATATGATTGTCAGTAGTGTATTTTAGCCACAGTATGGAATAAAATATTTAGTGATTTCTTCTCCCCCTTACACATGCACTCATAAGAGAATAGCACTTAAGAGGTTAACGTGTACTTGTATTGAGAAAAAACAAAGTATGAAAACCAAATTCTAATCCATTATTTACATAACCAGACAGTTGTCAAACCAACCTTTTTAGTGAAATTACATATCATCACTCAAAACTCACAGATGGACTGTGTCTGCTTAATATCTTTGAGTTTAGTATGGCACTGTTGCAAATTTAGGGATTCTAAACATGGGCAGGGGGCCTATTGAGATAGGCTACATTGTTGATTCTGAACAGGGTGCAAGGTGAAAGTTTTTCCAGAAATCAAGCACACAGACTCTCAAAAGTTTACACTATAAATACATTTTAGAACACAAAAAAATACTAGTTCACTAGCTACAAGTTACTTAATCCTCTTAAAATTATAATGTTACCCTTTATTTGTTAAAGCATTCTCTTGTTTCTCACACTAATTAGGACACACGGTCAATCTTTCTCTCCTTTTTGAGTCGATGGGTTTCTTGAGTCAGTGGTCCATGACTCAGTGGTCGCAATCTCTCACTGCCAGACTCCAGAGGCCATGAAATGGCACCTATCCCTTGAATTAGATAGGCATGACCCTGTTTCACAACCACTTTCTCACTCTCTGTAAGTCCCTGGGAAAATTGTTAATTGTTTCTGCCTCTCAAGATGTCAGCACCAGTATCTTTTTCAATCAATATCCTCAATGCATTTATCTGCATGACTCATCACTCCTGAAATCCTTTATGAAAACCACCACCATTTTTTTTACTGTTTAGTATTCTGGAAGTAAATTAGTTTCAAGAGAGATGTTAGGTAGGCAGCAGTTCAAGCATTTTGTTTTCTAATTTATTTTTTTGGTGTGTATTTTTTGTAAATATATTGGTCAATGTGTTTTAAAAAACTTTTTGCCTTATGTATCATCCAAGTTAAGTCTACAGGTGGAAGTACCATATCAGACCCTCAATGCAATCCATGTGAGATAAATAAACATGCCTTACATGCCAGTGTATTAATGCTCTAATTAAATTATTAAACTAATAAATGATTAAAAATATGTTCAAATATTTACTTGTTAACTTCACAATAATTTCTTCAGATTTTCAAACTATTTTTCTCAACAAAACTAGAAATCTCCTATATAGAGGTTTCACTGTGTCCACCCTTCCCTGTTGTTATGATCCCCAACCTTAGGCTCCCCAAGAACAGATGTGGGTATTACTATGGTGAGTTGTCAATATCCTGAATTCCTCACTGGTGTGGGCATGCTCGCACAGCCCACTGTATGCAAACAGACTGCATAACAACATGGGTAGGATTAGAACAAATGTACACAGTATGTGCAGACAGATCAAATGCACAAAGCTTTGGAGCATGCTTGGCCAAAACTGACAGCATTAAATATCATGGCTGGGAACCAATTTTCTCCAGGGGTGTTAAAGGGCAAGACAAACATCAGACAGAGTACATGGTAAATAGGAAAATTCTAACAAATTTTGGAAATAAATTAAAAGTTCACCTAAGAAATACAGAAAAAACCAAAATTTTGTAACAAAAGAGAGGAAGAAACCTTAGAGTAGAAACAGCAGTACTTATCCTTGCTGGCACTATAAACTCTGCCCATGCTAAGGAAGATGAAGACCCCATGGGAAGGCATGAGCAGCTAGTATCCAGACTGTGCCCCAGCATGGTTAGAATTTTAGGCGTTCAGGTGCAGATATTTATTAACAATTTAAAAATGCTTAAGATTCTGCCTTGTCTGTTGTACAACATTTATTAATCCCAAATGCATAAATCAAGGATAGATGGTTAACACAAGTCCATTGTGTTAACAATTGCTTTGATTCCAGTTAAAGATTAAGCTAGGTCAACTGAGCTGTTTTCCCCTTGTAATAGTTGGCAGATTTGTTATATTGATAGCGAATATTACTCCTTATTCATCTTATGGACTAATTTTATGCACTCTAAAACATGTACTATATCTTGGTTTTGTTTTACTGGTCTGCAATTCTGTGTTATACCTGGACTTTATGTACATTACATGTTTTATATATGCTAAATAGCTATTCTGTGTTTCCTTTGTTAGTTCTGAAACCAGTTTTACCAGCTCAGCATTGCATGTGTTTAGTGACCATTAATTGACTACTGACCATTTCGTCATGGCTCTTGACCTGTGGTTTCACCATGTGCCCACATGTTCTTTCTATCAGCCCACATCCGTATCTCTCTAAGCTGCATTTTTATTCTATCATCATCTACAACCTGTTCCATATATGAGAACTACTTACCATTACTACCTACTGCAGCCTCCTGGTGCAGTCATGGCCCCAACACCAGCTATCTAGCAATGCCAGGTGCCTGCTTTCTTATTGTCTTTCTCTACTGCATATAGTAAACCAAACGCCAACTCAGTTGCAAAGATTCAACTCTTTTAGTTGCCTATTTTTTCTTTTAAAAAATGTTTTCTCCTTTTCAAAACTGCCTTGTAGCTTTTGGGTGCTTTTTGGGGTTTTTTTTTGTTTGTTTGTTTGTTTGTTTTGGCAAAAATGTTTAATTTTAAACATGTTATGCTGCTCTCACAACGTGACCCTCATGAAAAGAAAACTCCACGAAAGGCTATTTTTCTTTCCTATTTCTCTTTCCTCATGAAGGAATTGGGAAGTAATATTCATGAGCAGCTGATCCAGTAGCATGGTATGCTGTAATCTAGGCAGCAACAGAGCTTTCTTAAACACTGATAAACACACTGATTTTGGTGTGATTTGCCTACTATGCTATAATCACTTCCTACAACACCTTCTCCAGGAGAAGCTACAAATCTGGGGACTTCTGCTGCTCTGCTACTATGTATTTAAAGGAAGAGAAATATGCATAAATTATGCAAACACAAATACTCAAATTACTAATGTTTTCTTACATTGTTAATTTTCAGAATTTACCCTCAATTTAAATATTTTTATCTTTATCTCCTTACTTTTTTTTTTTTTTTTTAATTTCTTTTCATGTTTATATAATGATTTTGAGTCCAGTGATATTATGCCTTTAAGCTGAGTTTACTTTAGTTTCTCCTGGTATTGAAACATATCAAGATTTCATTACCATTTTTCCTTCTGATTTTCATGCTATTTGAAGCATTAATAATTTAACTTTTTTAAAATATGACCTATTTTCCTAATGTAGACAAGCCTATAACGTTAGCTATCTATGAAGAAAAATAAGTGGATTCAGTTATGCAAATAGTTAGCAAATGAAAAAGAGGATTGAGTTTCTCTGCAGTATGACTTTCATTTCTAAGAAGTTGTAAAAGATAAAGTATAATGGAAATATGAGGGAAAATAATGAGAGGAGCCTTTATAAAGGGAAAGGCTCTCTGAGCTATCTACCAATATTCTTTGGAGATGTCAGCACACACAGAGATAAGCAACACAGCAATCCATCCAAAGGGCATCTCTTTTTACAAAATCTCTGCAGCTGATGTTTGAAGTCTGGCACCACCATGGCATTTTAAACAAGCCATACAAGTTATGTCCCATCTACAGATTGTTATGCAGCTTATAATTAAAATGAAGCTCATCTTAGTTTGTCTTTTGTCTTTCTTTCCTTCCTCCCTTTCCACAAGTACATAGAATGCCACTATTTATTTTGGTCATTCCTACCAAGGGAAAAGGCTATCTGTATTTTAAGTTTTGTTAATTGTCACTGTTGAATATGTAGAGACGTAAATCAGTGCAAATAACTTCAAAAGTTTGTCAGACTGCTAGTCATCAGCACTCAAGAGGATGATAGAGAAGGTTGAGGAGAAGGGGAGGGAGTCTGGATTGTCTCACATCCCTTACTCTCTCCCACACCCAAGGAACAAAACTGCTCATTCAAGAGGGAGTATTTCAATATTACTACGCATTAGGTCTTGGTTCTTGTTCCTGGGCTGATGGCCCCTGAGATGTTTGGTAAAATGTCCTCCTCCCAAACCCTGTGCCAGAAGAAGAGGTCGAGATGCGTCGGCTCAGGTTCTCAAGGTTGTTTATTGCTTCTTATCTGGTACATTCTGTTCTCACCCAGCTTGGGTGCTAGCTACAGTGCTGGTTGTTGCCGACTACCCCTGACCAGGGAGGTCTTGACTCTTTATAATACCTACTACATGTTCCATGTTCACAGATAAATACCAATACCTATCATCTATGCTAGACAGTGTATTTCTACTCTAATCCAATCCAAGAGTGCCACCATCGCAGTAAAAGATGAAGGACAAGAAGAACAAGTAGATGGACAGGGACACACCCAAATTCCTACATCTTGCCTCCTTGAACCCCCATTAAAACCCCAAAATTCTACGTCTACACCCAGTAATAAATTAATACTATTTTAATCAAACTCTCGTGCCTTGTCTCTGGACCCCTTGCCAGGGTCTCGGATCACCCAGGGCAGCCAGAGGGATGATCTGGCTTCTGACAATTAGGAATTAAGATTATCAAATGAAGTTAATCTGCAGTCAAAAAAGGTAATTAGAATTATATAAGTTACTAGAAAAGGAATAAATTCAAAACTGTAACATGCATAAATTCATACCTGTGGTGTCTCATGTTTTGAATATTGCAAATATGATCCCCAGTCTCAAAAGAAGATAAGAATTTTTTTTTTTTTTTTTTGTTATATAATACTTGTGAA
Source organism: Acrocephalus scirpaceus scirpaceus (assembly GCA_910950805.1). Classification (NCBI taxonomy): domain Eukaryota; kingdom Metazoa; phylum Chordata; class Aves; order Passeriformes; family Sylviidae; genus Acrocephalus; species Acrocephalus scirpaceus. The sequence continues at coordinate 48,898,528 of OU383773.1, forward strand.
TAAAGAAAAGACATGACTGAAGGGGTATATGGCCACCTACCCCAAAATCATCTATAGCCTGGTCATACCACTTAGTGTTGGTAAGTTTCTGCTTGTGTATCTCATGGCCTACTCTAAGTCAAGAAAAACACCACACTCACTGAAGTAACCTGCTCAAAATTCTATCTTGATAAGGCCAAATACCAGATGATTTTACAAAAATGTCTAGATCTTTGGCAATAAATACAGTGATACAAATTCTACCACTGACTGGGAAGTTACAAAAAAACCCAACTGAATGCTAAACTCTGGCAGTTTCTAACTCTGCACTATGACTCCCTTATGTGACAATGTTAGAAACCAGATTTGATTAAACCAGTAAAATTTTTCTTATATCAGCATAATTTTATGGAATGACTAAACCTAGATGTTTAAGTAGGACTCATACAAGAATCTAAAGTCTCAATGAAGCACTTTTTCAGTTCTATAGATCATGTAATAGTTTGTTTGATGACTACAAAGAGCCACATTGACATAAGATGCTATTTAAAGGTCAAAAACAGCTGGCAAAATATTTGTTTTGCATGCTGCTGTGTGACGTTGATGTTCTAAACAGAGTTTACGAATTCCAGGTGGCCACAAATTAACTTGAAAATTGGGACTGGCATTGGGAATAAACATCTGAAACCCAACAGCAGATCAACAGCAGAAATTACAGGACTTAGATAGGTATGTACTGTTTTAAACTGGAGTATAATTGTTTTCTTGTGTGTCTGCCAGTCCCTTATCTATAAAGCTTAAAATTAAAACACTGAGATAAAATAATAAAAGATACACTGAGGGTATGCAAAAAGGATGGAAATTACCTTTGTAAAGGAAACCAGGGAAAATGTATATCCTTGTCTGGACGTATTACATGACTTGGGTATTTTTGTTACTAGAATATCCCACATGAGGGTGGATGGAACATGCTGACATTTAGGAATGAGGACAAGTAAGTGGAAGTTGTCTTAGAATTTGTATCCTTAGGATGTAGACAACTACAATCACATGAAAGATTTCAAAGCTGTCTATGCTAAATTTATTATGGTAGGCTGACATTTGTTCAATGATTAGCCTTAGGTTCTCTACACTGAAATACAGCCACAGAAGGAAGTATAGAATGAGTACAATAGTTGTGCCAGAGGCATCCCCTGATCTTTCTCAGTGCTTCCTCTATCTTCAGAATGGGCTGATTAAAAAAGCAAAGGATAGGGATACACTGTCTCTCCTTACCTTCTTACTTCACCTCAAAGACAACACCACATTGTTGTCAAACATAGGCAGTGACTGATACAAGTTCCCTTTGGAGGAATGCACAGCGTTACTTTTGCTGTGCTGAAATCACAATCCCAGAATGCTTAGTCATCCATGTATGACTCAAAAATGGTGCAAAACATCTGTCCCTTCATCCAATCCCCAACCCTACCTCTGCGACCGCTTGTGCTTAGCTTGCTCTCTCATTGCTCGTAACTCTCTCAGAGAAAGGGGTTTTGCAAAAGTACCACACCCTCTGCCAAGGGCTTTGCTGAACCTAACTCTCCTCCTTTTGAAAGCAAATAGGCAGGAAGAAAACACCTAAGACCTCTACAATGATACAAAGCTTTCAGTCTTCTCTCTTCTGAGACCTAGCAGTCATGTACTAGATGGTACAACTCCCAATTTTTTTTGTGGGAAATCTGCAATAAAAAGTGACCACAAACAACATTTTAGAGAATTAAACCTCTTGACTTAGTTTATATAAAAGATCAGATTTTGAAAATGGACACTTAGTGGTTTTGAGGTTTTGTTAGTTTGTTCATTTTAGTAGCACATGTAAAGGCACAAAATAAAAAGTATTGTAAACATATAAAACATAATTATTCAAGAGATTTTTCTACAATTTTTATGTAAGGTAATTTTAGAAGAAAATTCTTTAGTATTTGATCTAGAAAAAAAAAATACACTACAACATTAATTGCCATTTAGGCTTTTTTGTTAATAACAATACTCACGTTCCTTTTTCCAGATCTTTCCAGATGCTTTTGCATACCAAAAGTAGCTATGTGAATCCATCATTTTAATGAGATGAGGGGATACAAGACTCAGATCTTTGAAAGGGTACATGAGAGCTACACTCAGTGGCATTCAGACCTCTGGTTTCCTATAGTCATTTATAAGTAAACTGTAAGCAAACTACAGGTTACTATTAATTTACTAACAAACAAGAAATGTGCATTGCTGTAATACCTCAAGATCTTGGCAATAAACTCCACATTTCTTTAGTATTTTCTTTTCCCTGCTCACTGCCTGGAGGGATAACAAAATGAATCTAAATGTTTCCTAGAGTCTTCACTTTCCCTACTCCCATTACAAACTAGTGCTTCTGCTGTTATATATTCCCCTGGGAACAAAAGAGAGAAGCTCCAATAAGCAATTTATTAATTAATTTCTGGTGAAATACCATCTTTGAACTTTTTGCCTCTTGTGTCATATTTTATGTTTTATATTGTTTAACCATTCAATTTCCTAACAGCACAAAAATTATCAAATCACTCTGACTGCAGATGATATATTTATCTTAAAAATATCTTAAACTGGCAGAGTTGTTTGAAAGAGCCAGCTACTACAGCAGGGCTTGCCATAGAGCTGTGATTTGGCAGAGACAAATGGAAAGCAAACGGCTAAGAATGGACTCAGTTCTCATCACAGGTAGGTTACTTTGTTTCCTGTCTTTTACACAAATGCAAATTCCTCTAAACAAGGACACTTCTACATTTTTAACTGGATTTGAATGTTTGAAAAAAAAATAGTTGTTTACAGTACATATCTACAGCTTTTCCTCATTCCAGGTGTTATTCACCAAAATAAAAGAAGAGAATAATCATACAGATTGTAAAAATCCCTGAAGAAATAGTTTCAGGTTTAATATACTAAAAGATAAAAAAAGAAGAATAAGTGACATACATAGATGAAATCCGTTCCTATTCAACGTATTATTTTAATTTCTTCCTAAATCCTCTTCTAAATTGGGTATTATAATATAGCTAAGTATCAAAAGTGTGTCATGGCAATCCTGTTGTATCCCACAAGAAAAAATATTTTCAATTTTTGTCTGTTTTAAATTTAATTTTATTTTATATTTTGAGAAGATTAAGAAAGAGAAAATTGAAATCAAAGTTCCAGAAAAAACAATAAAGGTATTGATATTAATATGATGAAGAAAATAAAATTCAATGTTAGAGCTCTGCAATTTTTATCACTTTTACTTTCATACTTTTTGTTTCATTTATATTCCAAGACCTAGACACAGAACGACAGTGTTTCAACCTGTTATCAAAGAAAAGCTATATCCCATTAAGAAACTGTTCAACATTTTATGGAATTAAGGTCTGTATTTATAACAAATGTCTCCAGTTATACACTACTAATATAACCGTACTCCAAAACTCTCTCGAAGCATGATACCAGTAATGCATTTTCTCCTGGAAAAACTGATGAATTAAATGTGAGGCTGTAAACAGAAATTACATTAATCCATCTTGTGGCTCACAGTAATGTAAATTCCCTAACCTTCTCGTTCATATTGCTACAAACATGTCATTAATCTGTTCCGCCCTGAACTTCTGTTCTTTATACTACATAAAAGCAGTGGAGTAGATAAACTATGGGCAGTGTATCAAGAGGAAGGAGCAAATTATAGTTTTGACACTTACTAAGTGATTTCCCCATTTCCTTTCTATGTATTTCTTCTGCAAGTTATCGCTTAGGTACTAAGCGATATTAAATTTTCAAATGGGCATTCTCTCTGTATAGAACTTGTGGAAATGAAATAAATTATCTGTTTCTTTGTTCAGAGTAGCTTCATGAAAGTGCTGTCCCTCGTTTTATGCTGGTGTTTTAAATTCTGGAAAAAGAACTTCTCCAACATACTTCTCTCTAACTCTGTCATCATTAGACTGCTAAAAAGAGTAAAAATAATATGTACTTACAAAACTTTATCTGAATAATAACAAAATTTATAAGTAACCTTGGTGACAAAACTATTTAAAAGGTTATTAGACTTTGCACTAATCTCTGATGAGTAAAAGTTAAAATAACATGTCATGTGACTGTCTATGGGGTTTGCATGAGCAAGCTTTGGAAGTGGAGAAGGGACTACAGGGGTAGGTTCTGTGAGGAGCTCCTGAAAACTTCCTCCATGTATGGCAAAGCCAAACCCTGGCAGCTCCAAAGATGGATGTGCTGCTGGCCAAGGCTGGGCTGATTAAAAAAGTTGGTAACAGCTCTGTGATAAGATATTTAAGAAGAAAGAAAAAAAGAAAAAGAAAGAAAGAAAGAAAGAAAGAAAGAAAGAAAGAAAGAAAGAGCGAGAAAAGAGTTGTTGCACAGTTACAATTCCAGCCAGAGAATGTCAGGATGAGAACATGTGCGAAGGACAACTTTGCACACGCCAAGGTCAGTACATAAGAAGGGGCAGGAGATGCTCCATGTGCCAGATCTGGGATTGCCCTGCAGCCCATGGTGCAGACCATGCTGAAGTAGCTGTGCACCTGCAGCTCACAGAGGTTCATGGAGGATGCAAATATTCACCTGCAGCCCTTGGAGGGGACCCATACCAGAGGAGATGGATGCCTGCGAGGAGGCTGTGACCCTGTGGGAAGCCCACAGGGAGAGACAATCCCACACTGCAGCTGCCTGTACCTAAAGGACTGCATCCCGTGGAAGAATGACCCACTCTTTCCAGTAAAGTGTAAGATTTTCAACAGCTTTCTGTTTACCAGTATAGCTACCAATTTATTGTAAAATAGTAATGGAATGCAGCTATAATACTTTGAACATCAATGTATTTCCTCAGCAATAAATAATACTCTATCATTCCTGCCCTTTAGACTCACCAAAGAGAGAAAACACACACAATCATGTGCTATTGTCTCTGCAAATGCCACACTCTGCTTTCCTAGAAAGCATTTATGTGTACCCAAATTACTACAGTTTAAAGTCTCCTTATAGCTCTTGTTTTATTACTTTTGTCCAGAAATATTTGACAGTCACATAGTTTTTATTGGCAAATTAACTATCATTTTTTTTCCTGGACTCAATTATTCTAAATTTTCATCTCTTTAATTTCTTTCCTGATAAACTTACTTGAATTTCTTACCCATGTCTCTTTAATTTCTTTCCTGATATACTTGAATTTTTTACCCATGTCACAGCTGTTATTCTTCTAATCCTTTTTCTCTGCACTCTGAGTTACATCAAACTCTTAGAAAAATCTTAAAATCTCAAAATCTTAGTAAATCCAACCTCCACTCTTGAAATTTCATTTCAATTCTTTCCTAACAAACCCTTCTCCACCTTTCCAATTTTTCCTAGTCTTTTCTGAAATTTCTTTGGCAGTTCTCCTCAGAAAATTGCAAATGTTCTATAGCAGAAAAGGTTGCTAATCTGAAATTCTTTCACTTTACATAACATGATCTGGCAATATTTTTTAAATTTTCCTTTTACAGGCTAGCATAGATTTTGTCAGAAAAAAATGCTTATTTTTTATCCATATTGCCATCATTCAATATAGAAGAAGACATAAAGGTTCAATTTAAAATTCCTGATTGATATTTCAAATGTACTTTCATTCTAAGCATAAAATCCAGTCCAGGTTTCATGCTCTGCATAATCTATTGTCAGATGTAAAAGACACTAAGAGATATTTTGAAAAAAATAATTGAGAGATTTATTTTACAAATTTTTCAGTATTTCTATCTTAGAGTCTCTCACAAAGCTAATTGAAGCTGACAACTTCTTTAAAAAACATGATCATTGGGGGTGGAGGGGATTATTTGGGTTTTTTCTTAACTGTTTGTGACACTACATGAGATAATTAATTGACAGTATTCTCCATGGTGTAAAGCCTCATTTAGAAATAATTATGCAAGGTGATATATCCATTCTTGTCAATAGCTAGATTAATGAGAAATCTCTGAAATACTAAATTTTCTTTTTCTTTTTTATTTATCTTTTTTTTTTTTTTGAAAGAGCTTGCCTGATATTTAATGATCCAGTCACTTAAAAAAAGATAAAAGAAAATAAATTAAAAACCTTACTTGGAGTTTAGAAATGTGTTCATTTCATACAAATTAATTTTCTTCAAAACACTGCCAACCTCATGCATACAAGACTTAGGTAATATCAAGCTGCATCAGTGTGAAGATCTGGACATTTTCCTCTGCTGGCTGAGTAACTCACTCTACTTGCTTTTGCAAAGAGTCTCATGTAAAAACATATTCACTGACTAATTTTTCTACCTCAAATTAGCATCAGTCTTGACAAAATCACTTGGAAGTTTTGCTTTGCTTTGTCGACAATGAATTCCTGTTAAATACGTTCTTATTTGTCAAGTATGTTTTGGAATTTGAAATATGGCTCCAATATTCTATTTTTCCCTAAAATTCCTGTTTTATCCACTGAAAGTAAAAGAAAATAATGTAAAGTTAATAAGACAGAACTAGTTATCTCCAAGAACCTAATAGTAAAGCCTAAATAAAGTATTATTTTTTTGTTGTAAAATCTAGCCAATCAACTTTAAAAGCATATCTCCAAAGTTTTAATTGAACTTCCTCATGGCAGTAGCCTTGAACTCTAAGAGAATTTTTCAGGATCTGATTTGGTCTGCTCTGTAAAAGATTTTTCTGTCCAAAATTACTGTTCACAGATCCAAACTGAAGTTCCATTTTATTTTCAGTTACTCTGAATATTAGAATGGATAATCAGCACCCTTATAAAAAGTGGCAGCCATTCCACATTTACAAGTTCAAGGTAACATGCAATCAGTAAAATATTCTGTCCTTAAGTTAATCAGTGCTTATAGGAGTGCTATTGTAGCTTTCTTCCCAGTATGAAATCTGTACCAAAAAAAGCTTGTTACTGGCCCAGAACTCTGGAGCTTCTGCTAAAGCAGTAGGATCTTACACATGCCAACGCTCCCAGCCAAATTGTTAATATACTGACCAATCTGGCAGCTGTCACACAGACCTGAATCAAATGAAAACATGCATCACAAGGTGAATCCCAAAGTAGACCTTAATTATTTCTAGCACCATTGATTAGGTCTGCCTGACTGGAGTGTTAATTACACACTAGGTTACTAGAAATTAACGCTTAATATTCAACATCAAGTTTCTTGCCATATGCTGAATTTTTGCAACCATTCCATCTTAGCCATTTTTTGAGAAAAGAACAAAACCAAAAAAATTGCTGCACATGTTATTTTATTGCATTTTTCTCCCTAAATCTCTATCCATTAGCTTTGCAGTTCAGCTATTTGCATAAACAAATGTCTATGTTTGAACCTATCAAGCTGCACGACCTTGGGTCAGGTTTACCACTAAAATTCTTAGGCTTTGAAAAAGAACACATAAGACACTGCATTACCTAGAGTCATTCCAGGTAAGAAAAGTAAAACAGACATGAGTAACCTCTTAGGGCTTAAGGAGCAAAACTACAAGTATGAAAGAGCAGACAATGGTAAGTAAAACAAAAAAAAAAAGGAAATTGAAACAGTAAAACTACAATGCTGAACATTGACATTGAATACTGATCCATTCCAGGGAGCAATACAGGCCAATTCTTCCTTATCTAAGACTGACTGACCAGCTTATCATGACAATATTAATCTGCACAATAACCAGGCAAAGATGTAGGAACTCATTAGTTCTGACTATCTTCTCTATGAGTAGCCAATATGTAATTGCTTGTTCTCTTCAGCTGTATGTATCTTCTATACAGAACTTCCTTCATAGGTTAAAAGTTACTAAATCTAAAATAATCAAAAGAGAGAGGGCTGCACTGCATCAGACTCATGCTTTGGAACAAGCTCACCAAATCAGAAAATATGATATTTTTCTGGTTTTCCCACTTCTAATAGGAAGTCAAAAGGCATATATTGAAGTCACAAGGCATATATTGAACACATTTTTGACATTACTGACTATACAAAATAACAGAAACTTTTATAGCACTGGTTAAAGACCCACAGATGTATAAAGATCGTCACAGAGTCCTAACGCTGACTGTAGTGCATTTGTGTCATTCTCACATTCTAAAAATCTCTCACATTTCTCCAACATTTGGGAAACTGTGTATGGCCAGACTAGGATCTCAGCAGAATGTCTGAATATGTTGTCTACATCCTCTGGCTACTGGGTGTAAAATGAGGCTGTGATCATGTATTTGAAGATTGCTGTCAATGTATTTAAATAAAAAACTTAGTGGAATGTCACTGCTCCTAACTTGAACATTTTGTTCTCTGATCCTTACATTATTGTTAATGTTATATTTTTCTTATCAAAATATCCCAAAGCAAAACCAAAAACAAACAAACAAACAAACAAAATTCAGCAATGTTTAGATTTCGCTCTTTGACCGTTGTAATTTGTTCTTTTTATATTTAAGGTTTAAGAAAGTTTGATGATGCAAGAAATAAGAAAACAAAAAGTGGAAAAATCTTTTTTAATCGGGAAGTTCTGTGCTACTCTGAATCATCAAAGAGTGCATTTCAATGTTAACAATTTTAAAAGGAGCTTGATAATCTTGAGCACTTCCCTGCTATATTATTACAATCTGCACTCTGTTTAAAGTTTAATTTTAAAAATAATTGTCCCTTATTAAAATCCCCCACATTACATTACTTCTGGTCATGCAGAAAATTACTTTGCTTCAGGAGACAAAACCATCCAATAAAATAATTTCTGTCCTATAGATGAAAGAAAATTGGTATAATCACAGTGCAAAATCTTGGAAGTGCTTTGTTTACTAAACTAAGCTGCAAGCATCAAGAGGAGGACTTAGTGCTTGTGACTCTCATGTACTTTTCACTACTTTCTTGAAACTAGGAAGTGATGTCCCAGGTCCTTCTGGCTTTGTTTATATAGCATAGTCTGAATGAAATGGAAAATAAACATTTGTAAGTGACAGAACTATCAAAACAATTGGAAAAGGTGAATGCAATGATCCCATCTACTAGAAGAATTTTCTATACTTCTATTTATGCATATTTTTCAGAATGTAATGAGTTAACAGTACAGAAAAGGTTGGAAAAAATTAAGTTTGTTTCTTTTCTCTTTTCTTCCTACAGGTTAGATCAAAAGAAGAAAAAGCATGAAATGCACCTCAGGGCAGAAAATGAAAATTATAATGTTAAACTTCTGGATTTTAATAATCTATCAGTCTGAGAATTTTTCTTTTTTTTTTTTTTTCTGTGCTAGCAATAGATGCAGCAGTAGGAACACTAATACGATTTAAATAAACTGAAAATGATAATACTATTATGTAAGAGACTTTTTTTTTATCCAAGAGAAAGTAATTTTATGATGTCAAGGCTGAAATTTCCTTTTATTCTTATCCTATTCTACCATATAAAGGCTAGAATTCTCCATGTACCTATCCCTCCTCTACACTGACGTACTTCAGAGGCTGGAGGAGAATTTGGTTGGAACCATGGAAGAACAAAGATCCTGTGTGTTCTCTAACAGATGCCTGATTTGGACAGGTATGTTTGCACTGTGAAATGATTAAACAAACCTTACACCAAACAGCAGCAGTGAGGCTGCTCCACAAGGGCTGCTGGACTGGGAGCAGCAGATGCTGACAACACAAGCCATGCTCTCCCTAACAGGGAGCAGTCTTGCAGGACCCAAGCAGGGCTGGACTGGGGATGGCAATCCAGGCAAGGTGAGGGAATGAGTCAGGGCTGGGATCCATGCAGAGAGTTTGCTCAGAAAGAGCAGAATTTAAGACTCAACACAGGGACAACCACCCAAAGCGTGATGGGTTGTCCCAGTCTGACAAGCCTGAGCCCAAACAGGACTCCTGGACCTGGTAGAGGACACCTGGGTAGAGACCCAAGTGAGGCTGGTAAGAGCAAGGAAGGCCTGTTGGTGGAACCCAGATGATGACAGCAGCAGAAGGAACAGGCTAGGATGGCTGTGCTGGAATTGAGACCTTACATGCTGTTCTCAGAGTATGTTTCCTCCAGCTAACTTTGGTTTATGAACCATGAGGGGCAACATTGCAAGACCACACACATTTAACATTTTTGTCAGTCCCTTGGAGAAAGCTTCAGAGCTCACTCTCAAAGATTACAGATGACACCAAATGTAGGGAGGCTGGTCAGTAACTCTAGAGCCAAGGGTTACTGTTCATATATATCTAATCAACCTGGAGGAGCAGGTCAACAGGAAATGTAAGAAATTTGGCAAGGCACAAGATGCACTTGTGCAAGGATCTGGGCAGGCCCTATCTGGCTCGGAGCCACTTACAAAATACCTGCCAAGTCTCTTGTTGGTTTGGTTTGTTTTGCTTTGCTTGTAATCCCCATAGATTCATCTAAGGTTACTTAATTATAAATAATAAGTACATCAGCTGCCTGGTGAAAAGATCTAATATGTGGATCTATACTATGTGGATTGAGAAACAGATAGTACAAGTCCATAGCCTTATATGAAAATTCAAGATCTTCTTAGCCCCTGACAATACAGTGGATTTCTCAAGCCTTGGAATAAACTTCACTGCAGAAAGCACAAATACTCCTTCTAGAAAGATTTGGAAAGAATTTCAGATTCTATGGTTTGTCTAACTTTTCCCTTATCTCAGCACTTTTAGCCTTTTTGTTTCCGTTGCTGCTAACTAAGGGAAAACCACTGGTGAATTATGTGTTGGCTGCACAGAGGTGATGATATTGTGAGTGAGCAAGGTACCCACCTACTTTGATCCACTGGCAAAGTTAATTTGTATCAAGCTGTCTTTTAGATGTATTACTGTGTCCAAATATGCATACTGAAAGGGTGAGACCATTAAATAGATTATTCCACAAAGGTAAGTTGTAGTAACCCCTCTAAGACATTTAAGATTGGCAATAAAATGTAATGATAAATTATAGTTTCAATAGCTCTTGAAGAATATGTTCCAATAAAATTTTAGGGGTTCAGTAAAATGTGATACCTAACTCTCATTAAAATACTGCTAGACTTTCTGTATTAGTGCATAATTGCAGAAGGTTTTAGTAATTTCAAGGGAAAGTTAATATTTTGTATGAATATTTAAATACTTGACATGTTATTAGAGAGATGGAGACCAAAATCTCATACTACTAAGTGACTGTTTAGTTGATTCTATTAGAATTTTACTCATTTACGTTGGTTCTAAAAGTCATTCCTAATCTGGCCCATGCTAGATGGCTAAACCAATCTTAAAAAAAAAAAGTCACCACTTCATCCATGTGTTTTTCATTATTCATTTCACACTTATATTTGCTACTTAGTGATGATGATTACTTACTGAGAGCTCAGTTTGTTTCCCCCAGTCATTAAACATTTGTACCTCTTACAGTGATCAGCAAGTGATAATTTATCATCACGCAATAGACAGGGCATTTCTATACTGGATATGCCAGGTACATGTTTATTCTTGCTAAAAATTATGTTCAGGACTGCAAAAATTAGTAAAAAATGCTCTAAAAGAAAATAATATTTCTCACAAATGATACTCATAAACAGCAGATTTTTTTTTTAATTCACGAAATCCCTCAAAGTATTTTTTAAATATTTGAGGATTTTTAATTAAAAGGTATAAATTAGCATAAAAAGTGTCTCAACAGGTAACTACTTCTTTTCAACTAACTATGGTTGCCAAACTTGCAATTCACATTTTTATTCTGTGAAGGAAGTTATAAATCCACATTATTTCCAATGGAATTAATATTGATTGTACTTGGCCATATTAGTGCATTCCTGTAATTACAGTCACCACTCATACAGTATAAGTAATTGGTCTAGCAAGGCTTCCAAAATACACCCTGGAAAGAAAAAAAGCATTAGATTTTTGTGAACCATTGTCAAGCTCCTAATACACTATGTTGAAACAAGGACTAACTCTTAACAGCAGCCAGTGAAATGACTTACATTTTCAGATAGGTCAAAATTTTAAAAACGTTCCATGCCAATGAGGCCAAAGACAAAAACTTTCATTTTTTTCTGTAAATCAAAATCCCTACAGAAGCAGAAACATATGTTCCTTGTAAGATCAGACAGATGTTGCCCAAAACTGACCTTAGCTTTATCAGTTTGTTGCTGATCAGCACTAAGCAGCAGTAAAGAACCTAGTAAAAACCATGTTATTTTTAGTCTGAGAGGGTCACAGCTCAAATACACCCTGGAGATCACAAAAACGCTGAATAAGAAGGTGTTTCCAGAGTAGTTCTGAATGGAGGCTTTTCTTGAAATAAGTGAATGGTGATAGAATGACTTCAAAATCTTGATATAAGATTTTCAGAATTTGCCTGCCAAACTCTGTGCTAGATAGTTCTATCAATTTTTTCATCAAAATTATAATTCTATAATGACATGTTCCATAATTGAAAACCTGTTGTCTATATGGGGTACAGGAATTTACATTCTCTCCACAGATTAAAATTGTCTACACTTAAAAAAGAATATATTTAAAAAGGATATTTAGTACTGACTTTTTAACTAATGTAATCTGAGCTATGCAGAATGCCCAGACACCTTTATAAGATTTCTTATGTAGAAAGAAAAAGAGGGGAGAGTTAGGAAAAGGAACTCTGCGTTACTGATTGACGTAGCAGTGAGCAAATCTGCCTATGATTTTCCTGAGTCATTGCCTTAGAGAAACCTAGGAACAAGGCTATGGAAAGCAGCTAGTCCATTACTGTGTCTAATTATTTTAACACTTTTCTTCTAAGTATTGATTTTTAAGATTTGCAAAACATATAAACAATCAATCTGAGTCTTCTTAATTATTCTGAGTGATCTATATGTTTCTTCCATTTTTCATCAGAACAGAAAGTCCCTGCATAGCAGAGCCTGTGTTGAAGAACTAAAAAAAAAAAAAAAAAAAAAGTTCCAAAGCATTTAAGTCATGCTGAAAGAGTACAACTATGTAACACTGGAAAAGTTAACTTTGCACTTTAGTATACTCAGAAAATTGATACAGTATATGATACTATCTGTTCTTCCACTTAAAATTAAGAACTTCAAACTGCAGATCATCAAAACTCATTTTCCAGAAAACTAACAAAATGCAGTTTGACAGATTGATTCTAGTAAACAGTGAAAAGTTATTGCACATACTGACCTAAATTGATTTCAGTTTTACTTTTTTTTTCTTATAATAAGGACAGGATAATGACGTTTTATCTCCTGACATATGGATATCAGAAGATTTACGCAATTTGAAAATGTCAAAGAATTTAACAAGCAGAAGGCATAATTTCTGGCTCAATCTGATTTTTGATTTTTTTTAATGAATATGTAAATAACAACAAGTTAAAAAAGCAACAGGAAATGGAAACTACTTCTGGAGGAAAAAGGTAGCACATGAATATGATCACTGTTGTACATAAAAATTCTTCCCTGTATAGCTCTGATCACCTACACCTCACCCCTCCCAGAGAGGAACCAAGGGTCATGCAGTGGTTTAAAACAAAAGAAACAATTTTTTTAGGGCATGATGACATTTTTCAAAAAAGTGTTTTTACTAAATATTTAGATATTTTTCACAGGTTCAAGATCAGAACTTTTTCTTATTTAAGAATAAGGGTCATTAAGAGAAGTACCAAGAATTCCACCTCTGTCAAGTGTATGTTTGAAATCAATTTTTTTCAGGAAGATCAGGTCCTGAACTACATTTCTCAGTGTGACAGACACTGGTGAGACAACTGAATTTTTGTAAGTCATACAGCATAGAAACAAAAATATACAAATATTGAAAGTCTGTGGTTTATGAAAAAATATAGATAATAAAAAATTCCTGATCATAACCTCTCCCTGAGGACAAACATTTTCACAATTCAAATTAATCTTTAATCACAAAGTTAGTTGACAAACTTATAAGTCGTCGCATAAATTAAAATATCTTTGCTTATCTATGGAATCATAGAGTAATTTAGACCAGAAAAAAAACCTTTAAGGTCCTTGAGTCCAGCCATCAGCCTAATGCTGTGAAGTCCCCCACTAAAGCCTGTTCCATCCTTTAAATATCACTATGGATGGTGACCCAACCACTTCCCTGGGCAACCTGTTCCAAAGCTTGATAAACCTGTCAGATAGGATAGGCACTTTTCCAACTACTCTGTTCCCAGCCTGTAGTGCTATGTGGGGTTGTTGTAACCCAAGTGCAGGTCTCAGCACGTGACCTTGTTGAACTACACACCATTGGCCTTGGCCCTTTTATCCAGCCAGTCCAGATCCCTCTGATGAATCTTCCTACCCTCTGCCCTAGGTTACACCAAGTTGCACTATTACCTTTTCTGTGCTCTTCCTCAGCTGAATAGTTTTCAGGTTTTTTTCTCATCTCTGCTAGTCACTAGAAAACAAACAAAAATATCATATTTACCAGTAGGTCAATGAAAGTCATTGGTATTATCAGTGTTGCTGCAGTTCAAACCATCTTGTCCCTCAGTAACTTCTGCCATGCAGGGACTGAAGGAATTGTGCTGTTGCCTTAAGAAGGGTACAATGGGGGTGATTCAAGGGGATTGATTACATCTCCTATTATACTTTCTCCAGAGGCAACCCATTTTACAAGTCAATCTTCATTCTTTAAAATATCACTAGAAAATATTAGATGCTTTTATTATATTAGTACATCTATCAAGATGCTAACATGCGTGTTGAAGTCTGCATACTGAGCATGAGTAGTGTTAAGTTCAAACTGGTTCTAGTTAATGAGACATAACATTTGATGGAAGCAATTAAGAAAAAAAAAGGTTTTACTACAAAAAAAAATATTCACTTTGTTACCACTGTGAAAACATTCTCTGCAGAAAATTGCTATAAAGGACCTAAGTACAGGAAGGTGGTTTCTTAAAAAGGACGCATTAGCTGATCATCTATACTTGATTGCAATCTCAGTTGTACCTTATGGACATAGAGACATTATGTACTTCTTGTAAAATTTTAAATCCAAATAGTTAAATTCAGGTAAATATTTGTGTAGGAGTTCAAGTAAAAAAAAATACCCCATCTGAATTTATATTTCTGTCTAAAGTGAAAATATTTCAGTATATTTTGAGCAGTAACAACAATGTGTGGGTTTAATGCAGTTTAAGTAATTTGTTCTAATTAAATTCATATTGATTTAATTTTCCTGGGTGTTCTAATTTATAAAATTATTGAAGGAAGGACTGGCAATCTTAATGATAAGAAAGTTGTTGTTCAAGGTTTTAGCATAGGGAAAACAACCTGCAGAAGGAAGCACTACTTCTAGAAACTATCATTATCATTTTAAGTTATCTTCTGTCATCTGTAAGATTCTGCTTCAAAAATAGAACCATATAAAAGTAAATAACATTTCCCAACATTTAAGTAAGATTAATTCAGCTAAATAAAACACGTATCCTTACCTGGCAGCTTCCAATATTGCTCATATAAAAACCTTTATATATTTACTTATGCAAAATAACATGTATACAGCAATTGGTCCCTTAAAGCCATTAGCCTCCCACTGAATTTCTGTGCAGAAATATAATCAAACCTTAAGAGAAAACTAATTCACTGCAGCTACTTTGTGTAAAACCAGAATGATCTCAAGGTACAGCAATACAAAATTTCTGCTCTTTAAAAGGATAAGTGGGAAAAAAGGGATGAAGGAATTCAATCTAATTAGTCTATGTAAAGGTTAGGTACACTGCTTAGAGAAATGATGAGCTTGTGGCTCTTAGGTAGGCAAACAGGGTTGTCATAGCTGTTTACTACTTGTTCTCTTCCTTACTCAGAAAAATGAGAATAAATACTGAACTGTCATATTGGCAGAGATAAGACAATAAACATCTCTCAGCAATATTCAGTTATTACAAAAAGAGAAAGAGAACAAAGGCTTTTCTTATAAACTTTATAAAATGTTTTAATGCAACTACAAACTGTTCAGTGTACTAGGTATTCAAATTCCCAAAGGGGAAATATTTTGCAAAATGAGCTCACTGCCCTCCACTGAGACAACAAAGGATTTCTATTGTGGAGGTACCAGTGACCCAGCTTTAGGCCAGGGACATGTTGCACACCTTGATTACATCTGTACTTCATTAATTCCATCAGCTACCTGTGGACATAATAAGAGGAGAGTTTCTTACACACCCACCTTTCAGATCATTTCAATGTTTTGAATGTGGTTATGTCTGGGAGAATTTGTCAGCTAGGAATACAGAAGTAAAAACTAACAAACAAAAATGTAGCAGAGTGTAAGATATCTGTTAAATACAGATTTAGTTCTGAAAAGCCAGTGAAATACTTTTCTAAACCTTCTCCAAATACATGTCTATTGAACATATGAGAATATCTTCCCACTAAATGAAAAAACCCAAAAACATAAAAAAAACCCCCAAAAAATCCAACCAACCACCACAACAAAACCCCAAACCAAACTAGAAAACTATGGAAGAAGTCTGGGAACCTTTTTGTAATTTTAAGGTTCCTGTTTACTATTGGCTATGCCAAGGCTATGTACTGCTCAGTGCAAGGATTATTTCAGATTCTTAATGGAGAAAACTGTGCCTTGTGTTGTACAAGGATAAAAGCAGGCCCACTAATATAAACTTCTCTTGTAGGAATATATACTGCATCTCCTCATTTGCAGTTGTCAATGATCTTAAGCATATACAGGCCTTATTACTTTTATTCTGGAAAGCTTTAGAAGCGAAGTCCAGCAGCAAAAACCCACCCACTCAGTTGGGTTGAAATAGGAATCTCTCATCCTTCTCTAAAATATTGTCATTCTTTGGTATGATGAAAATAAATCATCCAGCTGTTTTGCATGTGCCCAGGAAGAAAGCATGCCATTCACCTTCCTCTTTGTACAACAGTCAGAACTAAGCTGAACAAAATTTTTAAGAAACCATATACTATCAAACAGCAGAAGCAGAGACAAGATCAGAGAATAATGCATTGAAAAAAAAGAAGGAAAAAAACACTCTATAAACAGACAAAACTATTATACAGGTATAATAAAGTTATCCACAAAGCAATTTTGACTCTTTATATTCCTCAAGTAATTGTACACTTCCCAAACTTATGAGGAAAAAAAAGCTTGTTATTTGATGACCTAAACTGTATACGCTCATAATATTGCAACTCTTGAGTAGTGAAATTTGTTTTCATTAGGATGCAAACCTCAGTCAAAAAGGAACAGAAATGACATTATATTTTCTTGTCATACTGAAAAAGAAAAAGTATCATTTCTGTTTAAAAATTAGTAAAACGTAAAAGTAATTCCTAATGCACAGAAAGGAGCACTGGGATTACACTACATTGTATTTCTATAACATAATTACATGAACTAGCTTTAGAACAAAGTTCTTCAAAGTTATTCAAGAGCAAGATACACTTAAAAATTAACCTTTTATTAGGATGCTTTTACACCAAAGGCTTCTACAAACCAGAAAAGATGTAATTAAGAAGCAGCGTTTTCTTGTTAATTATAAATACAAGTGAGCAATGTCATCTGTGTTTCAAGACCTGTTCTTCAATGTGGGGGAAAAAAAAAAAAAGAGAAAAAAACCCCATGTCTAGGAAGTGGTTTGTTTTGAATCTGTTCAGATTTCATTGTAAACTGAACAAAGAATCTTCATGAGTCTGCAGTTAGCAATGTGCCCTGGCAGCCAGGAGGGCTGAGTGTGTCCTGGGACATCAGGCACAGCATGGCAGGTAAAGGAGGGAATTGTCCTGCTCTGCTCTGCACTGGGACAGCATCACCTCATATGTCTGTATAAAGTTTTGAGTGCCACAGTACTGAAGATATATTAAGCTGTTAGAGAGCATCCAAAGGAGGGCTACGACAATGCTGAAGGGTCTTGAAGGGAAGCTGTATGAGGAGCAGCTGAAACACTTGGTCTGTTCAGCCTTGAGGAGAGGAAACAGAGGGGAGGCCACATTGGGGTCTACAAATTCCTCATGAAGTGAAGAGGAGGGTCAGACACAGATCTCTTCTCTGTAGTGACCAGTGACAGGACCTGAGGGAATGGCCTGAATCAGGGGAGGTTTGGGTTGGATATTAGAAAATGGTTTGCCATCCAAACGTGGCTGGGTATTGAAACAGGCTCCCCAGGGAAGTGGTCACAGCACCAAGCCTGACAGAGTTCAAGAAGGGTTTAGATAATACTCACATGCTCACGGTGTAATTCTCAAGGATGGTCCCAGTTCAGGTTATTCACTGAAAATAATGATATGGGTGGCCTCTGGGTTGAGATTGTCAGCAAGGCATCTAAGGAGGACCCTTCCCTTCTGGAAGAAACTTTTTTCTGCCAAAACAGAACTTGAAAGGGTACCTCAGAACAGCTCACACACAACTCATTTTTCTTTAATCCATCGAGCTCCTGCTGCAAGGTACTCTAAGCCAACAAATTGTTTCACTCAGTGTAAAGCAATGTCTGTGCGCCTAATATATGAAAGGAATTATTATTAATGAGATTATTATGCTTAGCAGTTCTCACACAACACATTGATCATTTAATTCACTGTGAAAAGAGAAAGAGTAAGCTATAGAACTGTCAAAATATGTGCCATGCCTGCTGAATTGATGAAGTACCGAATAAAGAAGGAACTTGCCTCTGAATCTTTATCAGGTTGTATTTTCTAATAAACTGCGACATGGGATATAAGACCCTTCTCTGTGCTGTTCCTCTGAATCAGTTACAGCACTACAAAATGGCTCAAACACAGTGAACACTGTTCATGTGTAGTAATGGACCAGACCCAGAGCAGAGAATAGAGAGTAATGTCCAGGTATGTTATTACTTTTTGTTTGCATCTCAGGTCCATGGTGAGAGGGAAAAAGAGAGAAGTTAGGGATGTTATAATCCTGATTCTATCTTGGGTTTCTGGTTCAATGACCCCTGAGATGTTAGTGGAGAATCTTTTTCCCAGGCCCTGTACCAGAAGAAAAGGTTGAGATTCTTCGGCTCAGTTTCTCAAGATTGTTTATTTTTTATCTAGTGTATTCTTTCTCTGCCCTGCTAAGGTTTCCACTGCAGTTCAGGTTGTGGGCCAACTGACGACTGCCAGGGTGGTCTTAACTCTTTATACCAAGTACTACGCGTTCTATGTTTACAGTTAATTACCAACACCTATCACCTATGTTATGTTCTACTCTAATCCAATCCAAAAGTGCC
Organism: Acrocephalus scirpaceus scirpaceus; assembly: GCA_910950805.1. NCBI lineage: Eukaryota > Metazoa > Chordata > Aves > Passeriformes > Sylviidae > Acrocephalus > Acrocephalus scirpaceus. The sequence goes on from OU383773.1 coordinate 48,917,699, forward strand.
ACCATCACAGCAGAAGATGGAGGACAAGAAGAAGGAACGGAAGGACAGGGACACGCCCAAATTCCTCCATTTTGCCTTCTTGAGCCCCCCATTCTAAAACCCCAAAATTCTACATTTACACTCTGTGATAAATTAAATATCATTCAAATCAAACTCTCTTGGCTTGTAAATCTTCACACAAAGTTGGTAATTTCTCCCATGGACTGAGATTGAATGCACTAGCAATTTTGACTCTGTGCCAAGGTCTCCAAACCCCTTGCCAGGGTCTCGGATCACCCAGGACAGCTAGAGGGATGTCCTGGGTTCCGACAATTCAACTGGATTTCACATATCTTTCTCTTCCTAGGTAAAAAAAATGTCAAAGAAGCACACTAAAGGGAATATGTCACAGGCAAGTCTACCTTGGTTTTACAAGGGAGAGTAGCTACTTGACTATTGGTTGGGAAGTCTCACTGCATGACAACCGTGCAACAAAGTTAAACTCTTTCCACAAGTCTGAAGTGTAAGGGAGTGCACCAGAGAGAGGATGGCTAGCAGGATTCAGGTAGGCATGGCGGGTGAGTAAGGCTACCTCCAAAGACAGGAGGTGCTAAGACAACTGCTTCGTACTCTCTAGCCTCTGACATTCAGCTGGAAATCACAGTAAATTTAATCCAAAATTTGGTTTCATTTTAGAGTGACATAAAAACCTGTAAATTTAATGTGGTTGTGGAAAATATGATACTCAAATATCTTGAGTGTCTCAGAAAATTGCAGACCAGATTTGTGTGACTTAAAGGGAAAACATCGAAAAGCATCATCAGAAATGTGACCAAAAACAAGTGTACCAACTGCAACCCAATCTGATTTCTCAACCACACCATGGTATTATTTACATAAACTTCAATGGATTTTTAGGAAAAAAACCATATGAGAGCACAAAGATATGCCCAGTCTCATAAACACTGACATCAGTGAGATCCACTGTGGGCCAGTGACTGATCTTCAGAATATTACCTTTTTCACATGGTAGCCTACATAGTAGATACAGAACACTCCGTTTAACTTTTGAAATATAGAAACTCTGAGGAGTAAAAATAAAGATGATAATGTAAAATATTCTCATTCTTCCGTCTCAACTTGTCCTGTGTAGTTTGGACAAGAAATTATTTGTAAAGTTTGTACAACAAAGTTTTGAGATATACATATATATGTATGTATACAAAAAGTCAGTTTAGATTTACTGCAGCTTTAACAACTACCAAACAACAGTCTGTATGAGTGTCTAATATTATGCTCTCTCTTCTCCTTTAGACAATTATTCTTCCTTTAAGTACCTACAGTGTGTTTATAAATGGTATATTTAGCCATAAAATTTGCTGAATTTAGTACTTTATGCTCTTACACACTTCAGTAGCTTTAATGTATCCCAGATTTACAGAGCTGTGTTCCTTTTTAAATGTATTTTTTTTCTTTTGCAAAACTATAAAATCTTTTACTAGATCTTAGAGTATTGTATGTATCAATAGCTACAGTTTAAAATATTTTTCTAAGCATTTTATTTCAGTGAGACCTTCAAAATCAGTCATTTTTCCCAGATAGATCTCTTAAAAATAATTTTATTTATACACTATATGTCATTCAGCCAAGTTTAAACTTGTATAGTACTTTGTTTCACATTGCACCATATGATTATTTATTGTGACCTTATATTTTGTTAACACTTCGCTTATCAACAATATCTTTAAATACAGTATTTTGTGTGTATATTTGCTGACTTTTATAGTTTTATTACAAACGTTTGGTTTATCTGTGCTTAATCCTAAAATACTTACTTAAGCTATTTACCTGAAAATGGGTACTAAAACTGTATTTAATGTTTTCCTGTATGCTTGCTAGTTTGTTAAAGCTACCTATAACCCGATGCTAAAAAGTTCTTTAAATCCATGAAGCAGAAGACTGTGTCTGATAATGTTTATGTAGTTTCTCTATTCCTTAGGAAGTCTACGCAAAAGTGTGATGTAAGGTAGAAGCTCCAGACTTCTGACTTTAACGATCTACCATGTACATCAACACTCCTAGCTGATCCATATGCCTCCTTACAGATACAGCCACCTCAAGAGATCAGAGCAGGTGAAAACTATTAGTAATTTCAAGATAAATAACTTGAATTTCAGGATAGTTTCTGAGTACTTCTAAACAATGATTAGTGTCCTGTAGTGTGTGACATTGTACCTGATGCCAGGAACTGATAGAAGATTAACATCGGCCTCAGGAGCTGTCAACTCACTGCAGTCTCCTGAAAACTGCTTACAAGAGGCTAAGTAAGCATCAGTGCACTGATGACATTGGGACTACCTCCTATGCAACCTTCTGCTTCGTGTAAAGCAAGGTATCTTGGCCATAGTGCATTTTAAAATATGTTCTTCAACTTGATGGCTTCCCATACCAAGAGAACGGTGAAAAAAAGACTTTTTAAATCTACAAAAATCCAACTTATTTTCTCCTGTAAGTAGCTGAACAAACCATATTATTACTCTCTTTTTAAAGCCAATTTATGTCTCAAAGATTTTCTCTGGATGTTAACCTGACAGGACCAATTTATTACTGACCTGATCTAATAAGTTGCAAATAATTAAAGGACTAATTATGAATCACTCTACTATGTCAGTATTCTCAACTTACATTTAAAGAGTTCATATACCGAAATTATACCCTAAGAAACAGTTACATTGACAGAATAATAACACATGAATACAGTGCCATAATCTAAGTAACTGTTGCCCAACACAATTTCTCTGGCTATGAGAAGAAAAAAGCCAAGTGCTTACATATTCGCGTTGTGTACACAAAGAAGATTCAGGCCATGTGCAGCAGTGTACCCACTGTGGCCATCCCAGAATAATTTAGGATCGTACTTCCATGAAAAAAGCTGGAAACCACTCTTCCAATAACATCCAGATATCAGAAAATCCTGTAAGACATAGAAATTTATTTCAATTTGACATAACTATAAAGAATTTATACTATACATAGTAAATTTGTTGCTCAGCCAAAAGGACATTTCTTCATTTCTGCCAGCTTGATTTAGAAGAAATAGAATCATTATTATTACTAAATCGCTACTCAACATATAATAAATTGAGAGAAGCAGAAGGAAGGAGAGGATTATGTGATCATTAATATCTTTCTTCAGGATCTGTATTTCCTAAACTTAAATAAAAACCATATTTTGCAAGCATGAAAAGACTCGTATTGAGCTGAACTTATGCAGCAAAAGAAAAGCAGTAGGTTGTTGTTGTTAAGTGTGACAATCTAATAAAAGGAATTCTTTTATAGAATCAAATTTTAGACAAAAACTAATATATGCTTATATGCCTTTTCAAGGTTTGGAAAGCATTGCTTAAGCATGGAAAACTAAAGGTATGAAGTATGCTTTTTGAGTACCAACATGCTATGCTTAGAGATGGTGTTTGAATATTATTCCTCAAGTAAATTCTTCCAGCTACAGCACCTTAAGTGCTTCTTGAAGTAATATCTTTAGTATCTGGTCACCTAAACAAATGGTAGTTGTGCATGTTGCATTAACACATGGTTTCTGGAAAAAAGTTTAAAAAGGGAATTTAAGTGCATACCAGATTAATTTTTGTGGATATTACAAAAAAAAAAAAAAAAAAAAAAAAAAAAGAGAGAAAGGAAGGGTTTTTTTCTACATAACATAAAATTTCTTGGGATATTTTACTCTATAAAATTGAAGGACCTACATAGTATCTGAATGTATAAATATTTTTTATTGAAACTTCTATTTACAAGTATTGATGCCTAAAATTTTAGCTTTTATATTTTTCAGATCCTGTACTGTGTTAGTACTCTGAAATTCATATGGAGTGTTAATAGGTTCTCTTCACAGTTTGGTCAGACAAAATAATCCTTTCTCAGATGGGAACCAAGGTCATCTCAGCCTCAGGCCCAAAAAGTACAAACAAAAGTGAATGGGGGGAGTAGACTGGGGGAATGTGACTTCATTACCTGAAACTGTAATTGGACAATTCACCCCTGATATGCAAATAAAACAAATTTATATCTGTCTGAAAAACTCGTGACCATCGTCCGTCTTGGGTGTAGCCTCTGTGAGGCTCCTGTACTGCCCAAGGTGTACCCTTTGAAGGCCTTTCTGTAAATATCTAATTTGTTTTCTAACTCAGCCTAGCCTCTGTTATAGGTAGCCTCTCCAAGGCATCAGTATAAGTGAAGAATTGCAATTCCCAAAGCCAGAAGCATGTGAAATTAATTTCTATTTTCTGGTTTTGTGAAAATAATGTTTGCAGTGTATGGCAGGTCATTAACTACTTTGTCACAGCTCGGGTTGCATTTTTTTGTTTTCATCAGTTTCATGAAAATATTGTTTCTCCCACTACATTTTGTCTGATTTAAAGGTTTCTTTTAACAGCTTTGCTATACATGATGAAATTTAATTTAAAAGCATGAAGCATCTAGGTGAAACTATGGAAAACAACCAGTAAACTAGGTGGAATTTTATTTCAATGGATTTTTTGCTAGCTAACCATGAAAACAAAAGTTATCAAGGCTAGAGAGAAATTTTTAGTTTATCTTTTTTTTTTTTTTTTCCACAAGACAAAATAATTTGATTTGTTAATTCTATCAACTGCTTTTTCATCTATTTATTGTTTCAGCTGCTCACATTTATTAACACAGGTGCTTGGATGACTTCAATTCCATGAATGAACCGTTCTTATTGTTATTTTTATTATGAGTTCTATGCCTAAATTCCTCTTTCCTTCTGTACTGATCATTACTGATGAGCTTGTATTGCTGATTTTTTCCTCATCAGAAATTTAGTGGATCTTCATGGCTCTTTTTATGCTACATACCTTATTCCAATGTTCATAACCCTCACAGCTTGTGAAGCTACAAGTTTTACATGCCAATATTTAAATTAAACCTAGTTCATTGTATCATTAAACAGAAAGATTTGAACTTCAAATGTGACTCAACAGAGAAAAGATTGTATGATTGCCAAAGAATTTTGGAAGGTTACTTTTTATACAGGAATATTATTAAGAGTAATATAGACAGTAACAACATAAATTAATATACACACTTTTTTATAGATAGATATTAGACATAGATATAGATGCAGATATGTGATAGATATATAGATTAGCCTTTACAGATATAGATAAATAAAGGAGAAGAGCCATATTGAACAGGTGGTTAGAATTGCATCTTCATCGTCAAGATAAGAAATATCCTTAAACAGCTTCACCCAGTAACAATAGCTTTATAATCACTTGCAAAGAGAAAGATCATAATGAGATGGTCAGTCTACAGAGACTAAGAGCATTAAGTTCTTACAACATTGAATAAGAATGTTACTTCCTTATGACAGATACTAGTTTTGAGCAGCCTTTTTATTGCTTAGTATCCTCCTTCATTTAAAGCTTGTTTTACATACAACTGGCTTTTGTGAAAGGAGGTATTTCAAATTGGTGGGTGCTTTAGCTTCTTATATTCATACAAATTATCCACTTTTAGGAAGAGATGTAATCTTAAGATTCTTTTTTACACATCACAATGTGAAGGTTTTGCAAGTTGTAAGACTTTTTTTTTCCATGCTGTGTGATAGCCAAAAGGCTGCTCCTGCACTGAGGGCACAGTTGTGCCCTATGCATTTACAGTCTCTGACCTGTACATTGTTACTGATGCTGTCTGGGAGCTGCTCCTTGGGCACTCCCACAGTCCTGCTTTCTCTTTCTCAAGAGCACAGGCTTCTCCCCAACAGAGCCTCCTCAAATACTGAATGTAGCAAAGACCTCTGAGCTTAAGGGCTCTGGGCTCCCTCAGACCCTCGCTGGCCCTCGCCCAGCCTGGCCAGACCTGTTACACCAATAAAGAGAAATATAAAGATTCCCTTAAGACAAGAATTAAATGGGTGTCATCTGCCACAGGACCAAAACTACAGGGCTGTCTGTAGTACCTGAGGGATGAGAGCTGGGAATAGGATCAGATAGTTTTTGCTTAATCTGCTCACCCTTTTGCATTAATGCTGCTGTGCCACTAGTGTGATTTATAAGTAATAGTTCTTGTCAAAAGGAAATTGCTGTTGTTTCTGGCCATGCATAACTTGTCAAAATTAAATACACACTTTGCACTAGGGATGCTGTCACCCCTGCTGCACCTCATTAGGCAAATTGAATTCATAAAATGTTAAATACTGTTGGGCCTGAGCTTCCCTCAACCACAAAATTCAAGTCACCAAATTACTCTAATTATCCTCTTGCAGTTGGGATCTTTTTTGCTGGGAGTTTATTTCACAACTTGTCCAGTGTCATTGTGTGGTGTCTACTCATGACTGCCTTGCCATGGAGGTGTGGGGCGTAGTGCAGCTTTGCTCTCACCCCATAAGAGCTGCAAGCCTGGCCTGGTTTTGAACATGCCAAGGAGCTGCACACGTACAGCTTTTGTCCCTGGACATGACAGTTTGTTAAACTTAAGCCAGAGCTGCACAAAAAGTCAAGGCACCAAATCAGCCATATCCACTGGTCTGGTGGAGTGAGGGTAACAATGGAGAATTCTCCATGCTTAAGGAAAATATTTTTTATGTGCAATGTATTTAGATATAGATATAGTTGATATTGATATAGACATAAATAGATAGATCTAGGACATAGATATAGATAGATATAGAAATAGAAAAAGATATAGATACATACAGATAAGTATCCTTAGTCTATCCTAGAAAATATAATTTCAATTTACAAACTTTATTTATAAAAAGGGAATCTTTCATATCTATTGGCATTCCAACACGAAACTGTCAGGACAAACACCACTACACTAGTATGGTTAGAAAATCAGGGTAATTTAGAATGAGGAAAAAAAGCATGGAAGCATACATGAATATAGAATCAGCTAGTGGGAGTTCTTATACTAAATATGTTAAAGACATAAGTTATGATGCTGGTTTGTGTAGACATTAAACAACCTGTTTATCATGGTCAGTTTTTTCTTTCATAAAGTGGTTACAACAGAAAATAAAGGTAGGGAAAATTAACTCAAACAAAAACCAGCACAAGTGGCCACAAAGAGAAATATAGGAAATTATGTAAAAAAACCAAAGCAAACAAAAACCCATAAAAACAAACAAACAAAACCAAAATGAAACACAACAAAAACCCATAAAAACAAACAAACAAAACCAAAATGAAACAAAACAAAAAAACTTTTTTACTGTGAGAGTGGTCAAATACTGGAACAGGTTGCTCAGTAGGTACTGCAGTTCTCACCCTTGGAAATATTCAAGACTTGACTAGATCTTGTCTGGGACTAACTGTTCTAGTCAGCGCTGCTTGAGGAGGGTGGTTGGACAAAATTGATGGTGACTAATTGGGAGGACAAACAGAAAGCTTTCAGGAGGCCCAAAATGAGCTCCCAAGATACTATGATTTAGGCTTTTATCTTTATAAAAATGGTGCTGTTTCACCTAAGTTTTCTCTTATTTCCCTCTATTCTCTCTTTTCAAATGGAAACAGAAAGGTCTTCTCCTCGAAATTCATTTTAAGAATAAAAAAAAATCTTGAAGTACCAGTGTCACGGTCTGAACAATGTTCTCTGTCACTCCCAAATGATAAAATCTCATGTGTAAGAACTAGGTCAAATCACTTCAATATTCTTGTATTAAGACCATTGGATTTGTCTTCCTAAGTACAATGCTGAAGACACTGAGTAGACAAATTACTAGACTAAATTTATAGGCTTGCCTTTGAGAAATTTTAATAACTAGAAATATTAATAATTACCAGTAGTAGTCAGCCAGGTCACCTTTACACATTTCCCATGGTCATTTCACAGTCAGCATTTGATTAATGTGAATTCTTTGACCCTAAGGTAATTACCCAATCATTATCAGACAACAAAATTAACTTCAATAAGAACTACAAGTCAATACAATCACTAATGCAGTATGGCTCACATTAATGATCCAACATTCAGACTTGAGTTTGCTTAATATCCAGGTTCAATAACCCTTGTCTGTGTACTTCAGAATACCATATTCATAAAGGAATGCTTAGATTAAACATCTGTTCCTTCTGATGCAGTCTTTTGTACATGACATATTAGATTTTCCCACTTTGCTTTTGCATCTCAAAATGTGTATTGGTAAGTGTCTAGCAATGGAAATTAGGAGAGAACTAGCAAGAAGGTTTAAAATTCAGTATACATTCATACTTACTCTCAAGTTCCCTTCTGACATCATTCTGTGGCTAGAGAGTTATAATTAATGATATTTCAGAGTTTATCAAATCAATAGAACTACTGACTTATGCATAAAGACAACTAATCCTTTCATACAAGACTTTTTGAATGCTCTGTTTTTACAAGTTGCAAAAAACCTTCTCAGGCAGAACATTTGCTGGCTTATCACTAAGATGTGCTTCATATAACTTGACATTCTTGAATGAAGCTGAGCTTTCCTCCCCAATGAAACTTCTTCAAACTGAGATACAGTTAGCACCATGCTTCTTCTACCTGATTGCTCTAAAATCTCCAAAGACATCCCCTCTTGCCTCTAGAAAATGTTAAGCTGTTTTATATACATGGACTTTTTGGGATTTTATATTTATAATGTCAAATGCTGTGAATACCTAATGGAATTTTATTTAATAAGTCTGAGGATAATTGTCAATAAAGTTTTAAAACTTTGTTATCTAAAATATTTCTAATGCCCTTTAAATTATGTTAAAGATACATACCACATGTTGTATACATGTAGCTTATATAATGAAATTGTTGATTATGAAAAACTATTTACTTACGCATACATTTTCTATTTAATGTTCTTTATATTCAGTATTTTCTAGTTAAAAATTTTTAAGTAGTTTTATATTGGGAATGGTCTTATAACATTGGTAATATTGTCTCCTGTCTTATAACAATGTTAGATATATTTACTGACATACTGACTCTGACAAAAAACCTTAACATATTCCCGGGCTTCTCATTTTTACCCAGTTTTAACTCTTTTCCATATCTTAAGTATTTATTTTCAACTGATAGATAATGAAGTCATTACAAAAAAAAAAAAATTTAAAATATATAAAGTAGTGAGGCATAACTTGAATCAAAAAGTTTATTTTTTTACATTTTAATTTTATTTTGAATCATTACTCTTAACACAAATATATCTGAATTCAGTTTATGCTTAAGAAATTAATTAAGGTTTAGATTTTAATCCTATATTTAAAAACACCAAGCAATATTTCTCTATTTCTCTTAAATGTATGACCTTAATATTACTATTCCATGATGTTGAAAGGTTTCCAAAAAACCATGGCTGTGTAGATGTTTTCAGAATGAGGGATTTATTTTTGAATGGAAGATCTTTGATATTAAATGTGAAATCTGAAAAAAACTTGAAAAATAGGAAGTGTTGTAATAATGCTTGCCAGAAAACACACATAAAAAATACATTTGTTTCATTTAGCCAGTCATAGAGTACAAACACTAAGAAAATCAGCACCCTTTAATAAAAAAACCAAAAAACAAAGCACTAAGTTTTTGAAAAAAATTAAGGGGAAAGATATGCATTTCTAATTTTTTTGGAAGCTCTATCAAATTATTTCTATTTTAACTAATTGTGTTAATTAAAATGATAAGTTAACTTTCATTCTCTGTTTCAAAATATTCCCTTAAATTGCATTCTGAATCATAATTCAATTAACCTTAGAAAATATATTTCAATATAAGTTACTGCACCAACACCCTTAACATAATTTCTATGTTCCTTTAATAATGTTTCAGGCCTCATTTATGCTATTTATTTATTACATTTTATCTATCAGGCCTACCTGAAGTGAAAACTGCCTTCCAAATGTATGAAAAAAAGAAGCCATTTGAGGAAAATGATTTCTACTATTTTCTAGACAGAAGTCCCTCTGCTAGTGAAAATTCACATCCAATCAGATGCTGAACTAGAAATAAAGGATCTGTTACCCAGTCGCATTGTCCTGGATATAAATTGCTGTTCCAGGGCCCTGTGTTCCTTTGTCAGGTAGCTGGGGGCTGGAAGTCGGCATGCCAGGACAGGGCTAGGTGGCATCAGGGTCACCAGTGCCACAGGAGACACCTGGCAGGGCAGCAGCACGTACCAGCAGCATCACAGCACGGTCCCTGGGGGGCCTTGGGGGATGGCTGGGGAGGTTCCCTCATGTAGGGACAACACTGTGCTACTCTCAAACCTGGAAATTCATGGATTGCCCAGAGGTGGCTCCTGCTGAGCCTCAGTGGAGTGAGGAAGAGCTCACCATCAGGAGAAGGCAATGCCATGGCTGCAGGTGCTGGATCACCACTGCCAGCTCATTGATGACTGCTCGGACATTACAGCCAGGGCTGTGTTAGGAAACCACCTCTCTCCTCAACAGGAGACATGAGTTAGCTGTTCCCACATCCCTAGAGAGATAGAATTTTAGTAATCAGCAAAGGACAGTGAGAAAGTGATTCAGAAATAGCTTGCAGCCAGAGGAGCTACAGGCATGGGGAACACCATGTTTGGATGAGCTCCCATGGGCATTCTGAAGGACATGCTTTGTCCCCAGGATTGTCAGAATAAGATAAGAATATGATTGAGATTAGAAACATCAGAAATTTTGAGTTAAGATGCTATGATTTCAAATAAGACTTTTTTTTTTCATTATATTGTATTTGCAAATGAAATGCTTTATTAGAGCTTAAAAACCAATGTGTCTTAATAGTTTGATAAAATATGAAATATATCTCCTTTTACAAGTACTGATATTTTTTCATTTATAATCAGTACCTTTACAGACACAAACAGTGAAAATCTCTTGTTTCTGTAATCACCTGTGAAACTAAAAGAATAATTCTTTTTAATTGTGAAGGATATTACAGAATTTCTGCTATCTTAAAATATGGTTGGTTTTAATACTTTTTAGATTAAAAAAATTATGTTATACTACAAAAATCTACTAACCACTGTTAAAGACAAGGTGAAAGCATCCTAAAGTGTGTAATATAAACATTTTGAAAGAGTGATTTTAGGTTTGAAACAGAAGCTGTACTCATAATTTACATAATATTTCTTATTGTATTTTTTTATATAGTAAACCTCACTCTAAACAGCAATGTGGTATGTTATCCCCATTATTTCCAAAATGAATCATCTCCAAACTGCAGCACAGTTAAAATAGGAGTAGGATAGCTTGTGGTAATACTAAAAAGTGCCCTTTTGTTTTTCGAAAGATGTGTCATTCAGGTGGTGCTTTTACATTGCTAGAATAAGTGATATGATCATTCTGGAGGCAAAAATTAACTTCTCCTAGTGAAGTGTTTAATTAACTTGCACTAACCCACTAATTTCTGCCACCAGTAGCATGAAGTAAATATAATATTCCCCGATTATGCTCACTAGGAGTAGCACTTTCTTTCTCAGTGCAAATGATTTTTTTTTTAAATTTGTCCCCATCTTTCATTTTCAACTTGCAAAATCCTCGAGCACCCAGACCCCCACAGTTTTATTCAGCAAACTGCAATGATAGTTCAATGGCATTATTATCTTTGTACGCCCAGATCAACCTCAGATACAATTTAACACAAATTTTTTCCCTATTCACTAGCACATCAGACTATTTGTTAACAAAGATTATCTTCTTATTGCTCCTAAGTTCTTCTGTTGTGTCTCAATAGGATTGAAAGAGCCTATATCCATTATATTTTTTTGAGATCTATTTTATCTGATTAGTACAAACGCCCTCAGTCAGAAACAGAAAATAAACTGACTCTGGTACAAATGCTGAAGGACAGTACAGACAAAAAGAAAAATAGACCTGTCTGGTGAAATCTGTAATCCTGCCATCAGTATAGAGCTAAGAAGCCAGAATGCATGTGCAGAGGCCAAGATTTTCCAATCCAAACAGCCATAAAAGAAATTAATTTAAGGTCATGGCATTGGATTCATTATAAGGAGGCAGTAATCCATTTCCTAAGGCTGCAACAGGCTTCCTGTGAGACTGTGATAAAGCCATTTATTTCATAGATTTGGAAATGTATTCCCAGACTTAGCCATGAAATTTTTCTTAACAATAACACATACAATGAAACAAATTGCTTAAAGATAAGCCTAAAATACAAAAATACTTTACTGAACTAAGACTTTTAACCTGCAGTTTCTCAAATGAAGACAGCACTACTCTTTTTTTCCCTCCACCAGGCCTCAACAGACCTGTTATCTGTATGCCCAGTTTTACTTCTGTGAAAAATCTCCGTTAGGACAGGTAGATCATTTAGCACAATTAATCCTGAGCTTATTTTTGTTTTACATGTCTTTCATAACAAAAAAAAGGTATACCTTTTCCATTCTTTATGATACAGTGAACTTGTTCTCATAAAAAAAAATTTGCAGATTTACCATCAAATTTTGTTAGAAAATTCTCACCCAAAGTCTTATGTAGCCTTATGAGATAGGAGGGAATCAGTGAGGAGTAGCTTAGAGGATAAAGAAATAATAATATCATTGTCCCTGATAGAGAAGGGTCTGAATTCAATGTAGGAACAGACACAAGCAAAAATCTATTTTATAACATCCCTTGCAGTAATAAAAATTGCTGTTTGAGGCCACCTTCTGAGATATTGCTAAAATTATTTCCTGTGATCTTTGAAGGTTGTTTCTGTACAGATATATTTTGTATGTGTGTATATATATAGATATACACACATACAAAATGGTCTGGTATTGGAGGACAAAGCAATAAAAGAACAAAAAAAGGCTTTGAAGTTTAAATCCTATATCTAGAAGTCAAAAACACTATTCATTTTCCAGCAAAGAGCTGTCCTAAGAAAACCCCCATCAGACCAGACTCCCATCTTTTCCAGGAATATAAAAGGAATAATGAAATGCACAGATATTTTATACTCAGTAAGTAGTTCAGACAAATAAGAAATGACATAAACTTTAAAAATAGTTTGATTAAGCCATTAAGATGGAAATCATCACACTGAAATACCCCATCCATGAAACTGAGCATAAAAATTATTTTGAAATTATTCTAGGAGGAAAATTTTTTTTTCCAGTGACTTGAGAATAAATTACCTCATGTTTGGTTTTAGTGCTTAAGGTAGCACAGAGGCAAGACTGCAAAAAAATACAAGGAGTTTTTTGTGTTTGTTACTTAGGTAAAGATTAAGTCAAAGGTATTTGTTTCCTGGGAATGTCAAAAAGAACAGTCTGAGTCTGTCCACAACAGCAATATTTTCTTTCTGATCTGTCAGCAGTCTGTTGTGGTTGTGCCAGGCAAATCATGGCAGGCTGCCTGCAAGGTAGGTTATGCAGATGGTTGGTAGTCAGAGACAAAGTGTTGGGTGCCAGTATTCATGGCTACCTCAAAATTACAGTTTAGACAGAAGTAGCAAAAACCCAGATAAATCACTAAACATTGATACAGGTGCTCTAGTGAAATGACTGATGTTGTAACACAAACATGGTAAGAATGAACACTGCATAGCTGCTGCTGCTGTGAGCCCTGTGGAAACACAATCCCCAAGGGGACTTGGGAGAATTAAGAGCATGCCAAGTGTGATCTCTAAACAGGGCCTTCCTGTGGGAAATCCATTTGTTGTCTCCTTGAAGAGGCATGTGTGTCAGCACACAGAACAGAACTACCACCACATTGGTGGGTCTGAGCACTCAGCACTCCATTGCTCAGCCTGATAAGGCTCGTCTACCTTCTTCTTCCAGCCTTTCTTGGTGCACATCACATGCCTTCAGTCACTCCTGACAAAAACAGAGTAGCTGTGTCCCCATTTCCTACAGTTTCAAGAGAGCAGAAAGAGTCAGACTGTCCCAGATGGAGGAGGAGACAAGAGATAAAGGTGACCAGACAAAGACATCATCCCTCACCAATGCGTGATGTCCCTAATCATGTAAGGCAGTCAGGTACAAGTACAGGAGGGCATCAAGAGCACAGAAAGCAGCAAACCAGGGCTGGGATCAGTCTAGGGGGGCCAGTCAGGAGCAAGATAAGATGGGGCCAAGAAGCAGCACTGGAGTTACAGCACAAGTCTGTGAGATCCCTCCAGAAAAGAGGGCTGGAGTCAGGCTGCTAACAGTACAGATCCAAGGCCATGCCAAGAAATAGAGCCACAGAGCAGACTGGAAACAGGCACACCTGCAGTTCAGCCCAGGGAGGAGCTGGAGGCCCAGGGCTGCTCTGAAGGTTCCTGGGCTCACTGGTAGAGGGTGAGGGTGGTGGTCCCAAGTAAGGCTGGGCTGGGTTATTATGATCTGTTAGTGACCTCAGGGCACTGGCAACAACACCAAAGTGGCTAGGAAAACCTTCCAAGAAGATGAAAGACTTCTCAACAACTGGGGTGCTACATTAAGCATTATTACATATTTCTTCAGAGTGGTGGTTATATATTTCTTCAGAGTGGAAGATCAGCTTGAGTTTTGTTGTTCCTGTTAAAATCTGTGATCTTTACAAAAATAGAAAACACTCCCCAGTAAAAAGGACATTTGTTAGGGTTGAAGGAAGATTAATTCTTCTTTCCAAATCCAGTCACTGTTTCAATCAATTAACATAAAGCCTCAGGTGTTTCAGTCTGAACCAAGATATGGCTTAGAGCTCACTTGGGCTGGAAATAATCCATTCAGTCTTGTCTTTGACCACTCTGAGTTCACACTGCAGACATGGGCATTTTGTGCCATGTGACCCTTCCACCCACACAAGTTCACGTGGACCTGTGTGAACTCTTTAGTCTACACAGACGAAGCTTCAGAGCTGCATTATTCCTGCAGCCTACTCCTAGTTATGGGACCAGTGCCCTGGAATGGAGGCTGTGTGTAGGAATCTATAGGGTGTAATTCAGGAATTTGTTTCACCCCACTGTATAATTTAGATGTAGAAAGAGGGATGAAGAAGACAACTTCCTTCATATTGTGGTTTGCTCCACTGTGAGTACTTTCTGCAGATAAGGAAAATTTATTGAAGGAAATTGAATAAAACCTGGCATTCTATAACATGCTTTGCAAATCTCAAAAGGATTTAATGATAACCAAAAATTTAAATAAATTTGCATTCCTATGTTTTAAATGGTAATAATTTCAATTTATTTGATGTTTTCTGTACATTTCAATGTGTTACAAAATTACATAGAAACTGTTAATCTGCCCTCCTGACTACCTTTAAGCTACAGTTTTTTGCATTTGGACAGCAGGTAAATTTGTCTTCATTCAGTAACATGACAGTATCTGCAGTCTGAGTTAGTACCTTGGCTTTATGATCTGAATTACATAAGCAGTAATCAATTTTTTATGGTTTTCTTGATTACATCTTTCCATTTCACACTTAATATACCATTGCTATAAAGGGTCACATTACACCTTCCAGAGCCATTTATTTTGAACGATTTGCAGAATAGAGCACTACATCTGTTCCTATGCTGTTGGCATTTGGATGTTCTGGCAATAGAAGAATGTATCTCTTGCTGTTTGCATCTGTATTGCTTAAGAGAAAAAAAACCCTACTAATGCAGATGAAATCTCTAGGAATGTAGGTATCCAAATGAAATAAATATCAACATTTTTGATTTAAATAAATACTAGATTCTGGCAAAAAACCCCAAAAAAACCCCAAAAACCCATGGAAACAGCAGGGTTGCCATGACAAAACTGCAGTCATAAAATATATCAAACCCTAATGTCAGATAGCATTTCAGCAAATATAAAAAAGGTAACAGTAGATTTTGTCTCTGAAATTCAAACTTCTCTATGCTTAGTATGTACAGGATTAAGATTTGATTTCAATTTGAGGTATAAGTCTGTTTTGTCTAAAGAGTCCTGTATTATTGATTATCCAGACAATCAAGTGTAGCTTCTACACCTTGACTGGATGACTCAAGCTTTTGAAGCAGGACAATATTAAAGTATGTGTTCTGAATACTAATAAAAGCATTTACAAGGTAAGTGTTCAGATGAATAATTATTTTTTTTACATTATTCAGGCAAATTTTGAGACTCAGATGCATTTTGGCAGTAAGTATTAAGGGGCCAGGATGAATCATGTGCCATAGCCCAGCAGCTGCCTGCAGGCCAGCCAGGTCCATGCCTTTCAGCTGCTCTCAGAGAGTTGTTTGGTGGTTTTTTTGGTTTGGTTTGGTTTTTTTGGTTTGTTTTTTTTTTTTTTTTTTCCAGCTTCTGAACCACAACCACTCATCCAAGATACATCTTGTCTCTTTTTTGAGGTACTTAGTACTTCTTAGTTTCTGTCCTCAAGTTTTTGTGATTCCCAGTGTTTCTAGAATGCATTCTTTGTGTTTATAAAAGAGAAGAAGCTTATATCTCACCAGTTTGTCCAACCATTCCCAGTACCCACCAGAGCAGATAGTGTTATTGTTCAGCGTGCATTGCTCTCGCATCTTGGGTTTTGAAGGAGTAGACCCTTCTTTTGTGTAAGGATGGTCTCAAATCAGAAATACAGAAACATATCTGTAAAAAAATAATAATCAAGATCTTCAGACTGCCTACTGTCCTCATCCTTTTGTATGTTTGTGTGGAATGAGTGTGAATGGGCAATAGCAGATAATCAACAAAGTTTACACTGATGTGTTTTTAGGTCTGACTGGAAATAGTTTTGTATGAAGCTGACATGAAGCATTGAAGCCTTATGAAGTCATGGCTGCACACCAAATTAAAAACGTTTTCTTTTGACACTTCAGTCTTTCCATATCATGTTGTGGTGAACATAAGCTTTAAAATTTGGGATCTGCTATGTTCCTTAATGACTTCAGCAAAAGAAAAATTCTTCACTACACTTTCCATAAACACAGGTGAAGAAAGCTTATAAAAGACAAATCATTCTGTTTTTCAAATGTAATAAAAGGCAATTTCTTATAGTGGACACGTAGAAATTTGCAGATAAATTATGAAGTTATGCTGCATTACAGTGATGTACAGCAACAGCAAAATGGGAATAAAAGTAAAAAAACCCTAGGATCTTTTAAAAATGGATGTATAAAGAAAGAAAAATATAGAGCTGCCAGGAGTTATAAATACAGTTTAACTTTGGGCTTGTATTTAGACAGATTTTTCACCATTAGATTTTATGTAAGTTGAATAAGTAACCTCATTTCTCAAAACCACCAGCTGTCGTTTAGATATTTACATCCCATTTCTGGATTTTGCAGTTTTCAGCTCCTACTGAGGCCAGTAAAAAAT
Organism: Acrocephalus scirpaceus scirpaceus; assembly: GCA_910950805.1. Lineage (NCBI taxonomy): Eukaryota > Metazoa > Chordata > Aves > Passeriformes > Sylviidae > Acrocephalus > Acrocephalus scirpaceus. The sequence goes on from OU383773.1 coordinate 48,934,926, forward strand.
AGAACTGTGATGCCTTTTAACTGTTTTAGAGCCTGTATCTATGTGACACATAGTGACAGACTGTGAGGGCTTAAACCACCTCTCAGAAATGTGTCCAGTGGGTGTCATTGCACTGAATTCACCAGAACTGGTGGGTATGCAGTCAGCATGAGGTGGTGATCAGCTCCTTAAAAGATGTGACTCAAACTTTGTTCCAAGTGCTCAGATTGTGAATGCTTTTCTAAGGTCAGATCTGAGTTAAGCCTGAAGACAAAACTGAGGCAATATTTTCCTCTTGGTACAAATCTGTTTCATATACTAAACACATTTCATGCTTGACATTTCCTCTGACATAGATAAGAGACCTGCACACAGTGCAAGCATAGAATTAACAACATGAATCCCTGCTGATGAAAGAAGAGATGAACAACAACCAAAACCAAGGCTCCTGTAGCAGATGTGAAGGGTAAGATTCTAAGTCTGCCAGGAACTTTTGATCTTCTTTTTGCAGAACTTAAATTTCACTGAATTTTCTCTAACCCTTGCAGACATGCTGTTTGTTCATCTTTTTTATCTTTTAATTCTCTTTTTACTCTCTACATGGTTTTAACTCCTAAGTGTAATCATGCTGTAACTTACCTTGTTTTTCCTCATTTAGCTGTTTACCTACCAATTAAAGTTAGAATGAGAATGTATCAATCCATTTTCTGCTGCTAGATTAGTAATTCAGTGTCTTCACATTTGGATTTAAAGCCCATTGATGAGCAGAGTACCATCTTTTGAGTTTAAACAGTGCCTATTATTATTCTAGTCCTGGTCCTTTAGCTATTCATATTGATTTGTCATTTGATATACTAACAATATATTTAATTGTAGCTTAAATCAAATATTATTCAAATTTCCCTGACTGAAAATTGAAGATTTCTAGTAATTTTTAAGTTTATTCTTCTGAAATAATATACACATAAAGAATCTGAATAGGCATACATACCTTATTGGTTTCATGAATGTCAGTACAAAAATTTCTTTATTGGCTAAAGAAAGGATGGAACATATCTAGGTGGAAAAGAATACACACAACTCTTTTTACTGAGAAAACTAATTCGCAAGCACAGTGTAAATACATTTATATGGTAAGCATATTTGTTCAGTAAATCATAAACATTCACAAAATATTAAATAAGACTGTGAAACTCATGCTTTCAATCCATTTCACAAGGTGTTTTTCAGACTTTCTTGTTTCCTCAATCGTAAATCTCCTCAAGCAATTAAAAGTGTATTAAAACCATAATCAAATAAATGGCATGAATGTGTTTACTGGTGACTCAGAATAAGAGTGGTAAAAAACCATGCTGTAATGCAATTCTTCTAGTTAATACCTGTTTACAGTTCAAATCAATGTCTTCCACTGGCCAATCAATACCATCTCACTCTGTTTATCACTACTTGCAAGCCTTTTCAATAATTCTAATTTTAAAGAGTCATTGCTAAAATTGTATAGCCATTGATTGTTTAAAGGTTGCAGATGGCATGAACAAATTGAATTTTGGATTCAATTAAACCTGTTGAAAAATTGCAAATTGCCTTTTCTTAAGAAAGTTTTGTATCAGTCTTTCAGATGAAGTCAACCTGCATAGATCCACTATAACCACTGCGTGTCTGTTATTATAGATCAGTGGTAGATCAGTGCAGGGCAAGCTACAAGCTACAGAGGGGATTGTACCCTAACCCAGGGTTGAAACAGTTTTCTCATTTTCCCTTGACCTGAGCAGGGGCTGTAATAGACAAATCTGTATTATTATGTATTCTCTGTTTCTCATACCAGGTATCTTATGTGGTAGGACCGCACACACGTTATACCCCTCTCCAGCCTGACCAGATACAAGACAGCTTGAATCTGTAAGCTCCAGACCCATGGTAAAAGAATCTTAGGTGAATTCAATAAGTCTAGTCATTTCAAGAGAACCACTTAGTGTCCTAAGTGTGTGAAGTCCTGAAGTTGAACATGCTGCAGCCTCAGAAGAATGCTCATGGTGAGATATTTTTCAAAGACAACTGGCCACTTACATCAACGTCTCAGAAACAGAGACCATCTAAAATGTTGGGCTTTTTATTGACAATCTGGCCTATACATTAGCTGTAATAGATAGCACAGTTCAAGTTCACAATGCTACATCAAAAAGAATTAAATGAGAAATTGTCATTGTGTTTTTTTGAAGGCCATCTACAAGTAACTTATCATTGTCTTTTTTTCTGGACTAGAAAGATGAACTTCATATGTACTGAAGAGAAAATGAAATGCTTAAAATGGCAGCTGTTCACTAGCTGAGCAATTACTATAATTCATTCTATAATGACTTTAATTCTGTTAATACATTTGTTTCTAGGACTTTGATTCAGAATTTTTTTTCTGGCCAAATGATAGAAATAGTGATAAAATTAATATAGTTTATTTGTACCTCCTAAGATAATTATTCATAATAATTTCAAACATCTTCCTTTTCCTCCTTTGTTCCCTTCTCTTTTGGGAACTACAGATATCTATTGTTTGTTGATTTGTATTTATTCTCACTCAACCTTCTGAATTGCAGATATATTTAAGTAGAAGTCACTCGTTTTGTTCACCAGTCCTGCGCACAGCTAAAGATAGAAGGCAATCAATAAAAAATCTTTGTTAGCTTTCCCAAATTGAAGTAAACAGCCCACTTTTTATGTACATGCTTATAGGTAAACCTCTGGTAAATCTATCCATCTGAGTTTTGTTATTTTAGACATTTTTGCTAGTCAGTAACTTTTTAAACAAGGCTATCTTAACTTATAAGCAATAGTCCTGTTTGGTAACTTGAATGTCCAAAATACAGACTCTTAAACCTTGTGAGTTTTATTGATAAGCCCTTTGCCTTTTTTTTGCAACTAAAATTTGCAAAAATGGAATGACAGTGAATATCTATGTGTGACAGCTTTCGTTCAGTGCTATCAAATGTTTTCTGAACAGTGAAATTAATAATGGGTCAGTCTTTTGTGCAAGTGAAAGCTGTGTTCTGCAGCAATTTTTCTGACAACCTTGCTTACACTATCTGTAAATTAGTAATGTCTTTTGAATGTCTTGAATGATTCAAAAAGCAGTGATGAAGTTAGGAAAACCCAGTCAACTGTTCTCAGTATTCCCTTCATGGTAAAACCTTCTGCTGAAAAGAAAAAGAAAAGCATGAGCCACATCTGAGATTCCTTTAATGGCTGAAACACATATAGGAATGACTCAACAATTCCCCTTGATTCTGTTAAAGTAGCTGACTGGCTCTTATTACAGTAACTCATTCTGTTTGTAAAAATTGCATTGGAGACACTGAGTAATCTCTGCTCTATCAAAATGTTAACCTGGACACAGTTATTCTGCATCTTTTCACCTTACGGGATCTTTATTCCACCTATGAGAATAAAGGTGGAATACATAGCATAGGATATGCTCATACAAGCAAGGATTAAAGCAGATTTACAGATGTTGTGTTGCCAAAGACATTAGAAGGCTTACATTTTAGACAAGAATTTGTTAGAACTGAAATTTGAAGATATTGATACCTCCTTCCTTGGAAAGTACCTCACTATTGAAAGATGTAAAGCATCACACAAGGCCTTTAAGAACAAGAACAAAGTGTTTTTATAATCACAACCCTGGTAGAAATGAAACTAATAGTAAACCTCATGCCCTGAAAATCTTCAAATTTGTGCTTTACAGCATCTGAGTTTTCTGTGGAGACCTCCTATGTAAAATATATGAGGGGTTTATTCACTAATAATTCAGAAATATTATCAGAAATATTTCAAACTACTGAAAAACTACAGGGTCTGAAATTTAAATAAAACTAAGATAATATGCCTTCCTTATAATATGTAGCCTATGCAAATCGTCATGTTTAGCTCAGTATGTTCATCAACCTGTCATGAATTTCTACAAAGTGTCATAATGGGTACTCACAGTGAACTTGGATGTAGTAGGAACAGCAGCTTTAGTGAGGAAAAATATAAAAATTTAAAGCACTCAGAGGGCTTTAAATGTCCATGTATCAATTCCAGTTAGGTTTAATTAAAAATATGTAATTTTTCCTGTTGAGAGTAGAAGTCTTCAAGTGCATAACATTTCCTAGAACAAATACAACTGCCACCTTTCATTATATTCTGCAAGTCTGAAATGTATTTTAGCCCTGTTCCTTGGCAATACTTTCTAGTATGTCAACTCAACAAACCTGATTTAAGCTGAGTAATTCTTGGTTTCATGTCATTCTCTGTCCACTTTAAGGCTTCTGTGTAAGCATGTCTCTATCTGCTTGCAGTGGGAGAACTGGGTCTCACAACTTTATAGGTTTACTTTATAAGTTTATTTTATATGTTTATTTAGTCACTTAAAAAAAAGGAAAAAAGAGAGGAGAACATTAATTGTGAAACTCCTGGAAAATTAGTTTGGACCTCTGAATACTTTTCCTAACTATTGATGTCAATCAATATTAATGGCAATTGATGTGTTTATCTGTATTTCTGAAGGAGCAACTCTTTCTACCTGTTTGGCATGAGATTTTTCACAGAGACCAGAATCTCACCAGCCTATATTTTACTCAACTTTTATACATGCATTTGAATGTTTTATTATGTTCTTCTAACATAACAAAATTATTTGTTCCTAAATAAAACCTCATTTCACTCTGTAACCTTGTTATGAAAGAAATGCTTAAATTCATTCAACTCTGCTTGTCAGACATATTGACAAGAAACATCTGGTCCTCAGTATTTTCATACAAAATGTATCTTTGTATACAAAAATTAGGACCTTATTCTGTTTAAAATTTAAGCTAAATATGAATAGGATATTACTTAGTACACAGGAGCTCTATATCAATGAGTAGAATTTAAGATTATAAACTCTGCTGTCAAGTTCCACAGTGCAAATTTAGATGCCATCCCCAGTGAGAAATGTTTATGCAAATATACATTTCATCAAGTAAAATGTCTCAAATTGAATTTGAAGATAGGGAGACATTTACTCTCTTCCCTTTTTGTGTGAGGAAGAGAAGATACAATGGAGGGAATTAGAATGATTTATAAAGCACTGTTTTGCACAAGGGGCTGAGATTTCCCATTAACTGCAAGCAAGGCACATAAAAATGTTTAAAGACTCAGCACTACTAAGTTTCTTCTTCTCTTTTTTCTTTTTCTTTCTTTTACTTTTTTTTATTTTTTTATTTAATCTAGTCAATACATCATTGACCAGGGAAGGGAAGATAACTTAAATAATGATCAAAGAAAAGTAAGACCACAGGCACAAAATTTACTGTTACTGATGATTTTTTTCTAAAAAAAGCTATTTTTTTCCAAAGTATCTAAATCCAGGTATATTAAGTATTTGAATGAATTTTCAATAAAACCACTTCCAACAGAAACAATTTACACAAATCTCAGCTCTATTAGGATAATACCTTTGCAAATACCAACTGAAATGGAGTTGAATATTTTCTGAGAGTTGTTGCCTGCCGTTTGCAGCTACTTGTCCACTAGGAGACACCATTGCTCCATAGAGCTTAAAGATGAGGTGGTGGCAATAAATTATCGGAGGTAATGCATGTTAACAGTCGATCTTATCTTCCAGGTCATTCTCCACTGTTCATAAAATTTATATTGACCCAGATGAAGTTTGCATTCCTTTTTCAGGCATGAAGAAAATGCATGAGCTAGCACTTTTCACAGTCCAAACTTGGGGAAATATATGTATATATATAAATAAAATAAAATAAACTTTTAAAAAATCATGAATGCTTGGTGAAAGAGTAAAAGGGAATTTTTTTATAATACTTATGGAGAAACAATCAAAATTTTTGAAGAAATAATTGAAATTTAAAATGCATTAACATTTTCATGTCTTATCAAGTTTCAAGGCAGAAACCTTCAGGATGAAACTGAAGAGAAGATTACAATTTGAAAATGATGAGATTTTTCTCCTTTGTCTAATAATCTCATTCAAAAATTTACCCCACATGAAGGAGTTGAGTTCATCATTTTCTCTTCCATTAGAAAGATTATGTGTATATATATATATATATGTACATAAAATACCTGTATGTATCCTACATGTACACATTCACACCCTATATAAAACATTAAAATAGTTCTTAAGAGGTTTTTTTGCACTAAGAAAAGCCTTTAAAAGAACATAAAAAAGGGACAGATCTTCTCACATCGTCAGCTAACCAAAGACAAGAATTGGTTCTTTGTAATTTTGGAACACAGCTGTATTTTGTAATTCAAAATTTCGTAATAATACATGCACAAGTGCACTTTTTTTTTTTTTTTTTAAATAAATGCTACATACAAAATTTCTCCTGATTTAATTTGTTAAGATTTTTCATGGTTGCTTTTGATTATATTTGTTGCCTTTTTAAAGATGGATTCCATATCTGTATTATTAAATCTTATGCATTTAATTATCCATGATCTAGAAAGTGATTTTAACCTCAAATCTGCAAATGGAAAAGGCAATTAATAGTTTTGAGATCTATAAAAAAAATAGGCTCTTGTTTCAAACTAAAATTTTATTTAAAATGTTAAAAAATCTGCTCTTCATTAAAAGCAGGAAAATCCGATAACTATGAAAAAAGTGAGTTTGAACACTGTATCAAAATATCTGTATCTATAAATCAAAAACTCTTGGTCATACCATTAGCTGATGTAAATCAGTGCAGTTTGACAGACTTTCATAGAGTTAGGCTTCTTTGTAGTAGATAAATATCTGTATCTTTTGATGTCGCTAAGTAGACCCTGTTTATTAAAAAATAAAATTGTCTTGGATACTGCTTAAGGCAGTTCTAAAGTAAACAAATTCTTAGTGGAATTTTCAGCATTACAAAAAAAAAAAGTATGAGATTCTTCTTTACACTTGAAATATCTTGAAATATTATTGTGGCAACTACCAAAAAAAAATAGTAATAGTTATTCTTTTTAGTAAAACTGAGTATACAGAAGTAAAATAAGTAATTCTTTGAGATAGTTATGACCAAATTTTGAAAAAAATATCCAGCCGTCTTTGGGGATTTATTTACAACAGCTATAATGCCATTAAAAATTCATGTTTTTTAGAATACTGTAGCAAAAAGTCTCAAGAGGAAGAAGTTGACTACCTAGAAAATTGACCTCACACAAAAACAATCTATTTTATCCTACAAGTGTTTAAGATTTGCTTTCCCATCATCTATGAGAACCTATAAATTTAGGATAAAAGATTTGAAATGTTAACAGGGAAAATAACAACAAAATACAGGACATTATTTTAGACAATTTCAAATGAGAAATAAGTGTGAATTACTAGCCGTTGGAGTAATTTACCATGACTGTGAGTGATATTCCACCATTCGAAATGTTGGGACCAGCGTTAAGGGTCTGCTGAATGGCACCTAGTCTTACTCATGCAGGAATTACAGGTCTGCTGCAGAAATCAGTTAAGGAAATTCCATGGCCTACTAGATGAAATGGTCACAACAGTCCTCTTAAGTTTCAGAATTCTGTGAAAACAATTAGTATTAACACAAGGATAGAAAAAAACAGATACAAAAAGATTTATGATTTATCAATGTTTTGCTGGTTTACCATGTTTTAATGGGCTTGAAATGATTGTGTTAAGAATGGAACCATTTCCTAAAAATCTACAGTTGCCATTTATAATTATTTTTCATCTAAGTCATATAGTGAAGAAACCCAAATTCTTTGTGATATAGTTCACCTAAACTTCTTTAGAAGTGTGTTTTCTGAGAAAAGGCCATTCGGAAGTGATATTGTCTCATTCAGAGTCTTGGTCTTAAATAAAATTGATCAGATAATAAATAAAATAAATAGTGGTAATAAACGTGCATGGCTTTAAGGTTTGGAAGCTGAAGTGCTGATCCTTATTTATCTTTGCTGGAGACTGCAGACTATTCTTTTAGGTACCTCATAATAGGCAAATTAACGAATTTTAGAGGACAGAATAACCTTCTGCAGTCTTTGGCTAGAACATAGATATTGAACAAACAATTACCATTAAGGTTACAGCACATCCTTCAATTATTGTACCCAGTTTTATGGTACCTGAAAATGGTCTTTGTTGTGCAGCAATAAAAGTTCTAAAGCCAGGAAAGTAAGTTAGGTGCTATTGTAATTTCTCAGAATGCTGTTAAAACAATTAAAGACCACTCCTTTTCTGCTTTGCCTGTTTGTTTTTCTCACAGCTGCCTTGACTATGGTTGGATATGCAGGACGACTTCTCTGACTCGTCCATTTGTAAATTTGGATCCAAAAGGTCTGACCTCCTGAATGACTGAAGAGTGTCCCTGCAGTTTCTCACATTTGACCCAGCTCTTTTCTAGCTTATTTTCTATGTTCCTTAATTCCCACAATTAGATGATGTTCAAAACACTGTATAATGTCATTACCTGTCTTGCCTTTTGACAAAATAATAGACTTCCAGTACATGAATTTGCTTTATGTGCTACTGATATGTCTCAATCAAAAGTACAACTTCTCTTTTACTCCTCATGCACATGAATCAAAGAAATGTGTTGTCCTTTCCTTTTTGCCTGTTTGTACTCTCTTTTTACTCTTCTATATATTCATACATATAACAAAATGCAAATAAAATTGCTTTGCTGAAGGGAGAATTTTTATAAAAGCAAATTGCTTTTTTTCCCTAAATGAACATGCATAACTTTGTTTATCACTTGTCAAAGGGAAGTTACATACCATGGAGGAAGTGAAATAATAGGATATATAAACAATGCAATGAGCCATGTGAAAAAGAGCTCGGAGAATGTCTTACCTAAAGACAGTTAAAAGTCTGAGATGGGGCATATTACAAAAATGAAGAGAGGTTGTTAAGTAAAACAGTCTAGAGAAACTAGACTGGGAATATCTCTTAACTGATACATTAACTCCTGAGTAATTTATTTGCAAAGTTGACTACAAAACTTGGCAAGACTTCTAATGTAATTTGATATTCATAAGGTCCTCAAGAATATTCAATGTTCAAAAATTGCTGGATTCTTTGCTCTTAAAATAAAATGTAACTCCAAATATTTGAGGGTAGATTAAGAAGTACATGGAAACAAATAGAGTTATTCTTTTTAGTCATATTACATTTCCTTTTATCTCAATTGTTTGGCAGTGAAGCATGATAAATTTTATCATCTATCAATACATATTATACATAATCTTTTGTGATGATCAAATTTACCTACTCTCATCAACAAGTTTTAGAAAGCTGTCATTTTGTGAAAAATTATTCATCATTCCTCAAAACCCAAATTATTCCCACTGTAAATACAGTTAATATCCAAGAGATTTATCCACCCCTACCTCCCCTTTCCCGACTTGCTCACAGGACAGTACGTCTCACATACACAAAAGTGATCCCAAAAAACCTCAGTAATCTAACTAATCTAATACCACATCTCTATCTTTGTGTGCAACCCTTCTGCTATAAGGACAAGACCTTCAGTATGCATTAGATACATTTTTTTAATTAAACAGGTGACAGCAGAAGCAGTAGATTGTGTTATTCTGAGCAGAGTATATCTATAAACTTCAGTGTATTAATTGCCTCTTTGCCTTTGTTGGAGTTTCTCGATACTGTTGGAAGCCATTGTCAGACATTGTGTGCACTTTTTTCCTGCTTCCCTAATATCTGCAGCAAAAGCACATCACAATGCTTGGTTAAATTTGCCATCTGTAATTCCAGAACCTCAGGTATATCTGAGCCAGCTAACTGCAATTCACAATAATGATTTAATATGTCATAATTTTCAGCATTCAAGCATTCGTTTTCACTTGGAAATGCAGAGGGTGAGATCCATAAAGGCACTGAAATTTCCTGCTAAATTTCCCATCTGGCGATCCTCTCTCACTACCACTACAAAATTCCGTATTTCCATCCATTTGCAGCTGTGGCTCTTTCCCCCGTGGGATCAAAGTTGCACCTGGCTAAGCAGCCTTTTAGAAAATGCTACAAATAGTGCAATATGTCATTTGAAATGGTGACGACTCCTTTTGGATTTGGAGTTAACAGCGGGCAGCCGATAACTTGTTGGCACACCCTACACGAGACACCAAATCAGAGTATTTCCATTCAGTTTAAGTAGATTTATTGATTTGCTAAAGGCCACAGAACAGATCCATTTTAAAGGAGCGAAATCATCTTTAGTGGCATCCACAGGCCAATAATGGAACTTAAAGCAGCTGTTGTTAAGCTGTATTAAAGCCAGGAAAGGCCCTCCTAATTAGGCAGCTCCTTCTCTGCCTAATGCCTGTGCAATGCAGATATGCACTTCAGGAATGAAAAGAGCTGCTGTTCTTCATGCTTCATGTTTTGAGGGATGACTGAATCAACAGCTCAACAATTGCTGGAAGCATTTGAATACATCTTGCTTCTTGGTTTATGATGAAGGTATTTTTGTGACTGCTTTTTGTGACTTACATCTAAAAAATCAGCTGTAGAGGCTGCTGGACAGAACAGCAGGCTCAGCCCCAGGAGGGCAAGATTCTACTTCTTGTCCTTGCCAGTGGCTTGCTGGGAAACCCTGGAGAAGTCGTTCCCCGCCCCTAGCAGAATTGTCCCCTCTCTACAGCTTAGTTCTTCTAAAAATACACCACTAAAAACTTTTCCTTCATTCAGCCCTCATTTTATCTAAATCCATTAGCCTCAGAATCCCAGCACTGAAGAGTGGTGAAAATGACAAAACAGAATTAAATCACAGTAGAAGATAAAAGTGAAAAAAGGAAGTCATAACTTTTACTGTTACTGAGGGTTGTTGCATATCACCTTGGGACTATTTCCACTATTCGTGCCAGACAGAGAGATATTTATTTTGTTGTGAATGTTTGGTTTAACATTTTATGTTTGAAGTCTCAGAAGGAGAAATTGCTGGAGACAATTTCATCTCTGGAAAAGGCTCACAAGGAGTTTTTAGCTGCTTCCAGGCAACATGCTTGACAATTAGTTACTAATTCAATACGTCCAGATTTCCCAGGTCACAGTTACAAGTAAAAGCTATTGAAACCTGCTGTCATACTGCAACACACCAATGATTAAACCAGGAAAGAGAATGGGACTGCTAAAAAGTCCATACTATTTCAAGAAGTAGTACTTAAATGTAACTTAGGTGATAATGGGTCTGATTGGGGCTTTTTTCTGCAGTTTTAGTTCTATCTTTTTTTTTTTCCTTGAAGGCCTGCTACAAGTGGTAAAAAGCTGTCATGCTGTTTGATTTTCATCTTCCCTGGAAATGTTTTAGTGCTTCCACAAAGTAAAATCAGCCCAACACATGAGACTTTATCTCCTTGCAAGACATGGAAGATGTATTAAAATTTGGCTTAGTTTGATCTACACTGAAATTGTCAAGGTTATTAAGACAATTAATTTCTTTAGTTTTACAAGGACTTTTAGTCCTTCACCTGTAGTGTTTATACATAAAAATTCATGGGAGTGGTCCACTTCATGTACATGCATTCGGGAGCTGTTAAAATTCCATAGCCACCTCTGAAAACAAATGAATTATCAACTCTGGCCTTTAACTAAACCAATTTTATCAAAAGAAAAAGGGATCTCAACTGCCAGGGTCCCAGAACCCCACACTGTCTGGGGCTCTGAGCCCCAGACACAGTCCTGGCTGCAGCTGTCAGGCAGGAGAACACCCACAACACTTCCCATCACCCTTTGGCTTTTCCCATCACCTTGATGCCTTTCTTACAGTGAAGGCAAAACAAATTCCACCAGGTTAAAAACTAGTTTAGGCATCAGGACTCATGGGATGTGTGCATTTCCTGTGTTTGCTGGCTGGCCTTGTGCAGGATCCTTGAGTAAGATGCCTTAGGATCTCCACATACCCTTGGCTCTGACCAGGCAGAAAATATGCTTTGTGTGCCTGAGGTAGCAAAGAAAGCAAGAGGATTAGTAAATCACTGTGACAATTTTGAGCTTGTACTAAGAGAAATATTTGCTAAATATTTCTATACCTGAGACAAGGGAAAAAAACCCAAACAAACAGATCTCTTTTGAGTTCAGAACACCCATTGCAAACAACTGTGCAAAATAAAAGCTGCTAATAAATTATCATTATATAAAATGAAGGAAGAACAGTTACCATGTTACTCCGTGTTTTATGGCCAGATCAGAATTACTTAAGCAGTTACAGAATACACAGAAAATCTCTAAGAGCCTGTAAGGCCCCAAAAAACATCGCTCAACAAGACTTAAAAGTTGTTCACGTACTCTGAGTTAGACACAGAAGAAAAACTGACAATATATTCTCAAGAGGTCAAAACAACAAAAAGAACTTTATTGGCAACTTTAAAAAATCAAAGAACTTTGGCAAAAATTATTAAGCAACATTCAGTCAATATGAAACACTTTCCAAAGCTTTAACTTGGCCTGTTCAACTTCACAAAATCTAAGCCAGTCTGATTTTAATTAACTCAGAAAATTCTGAGAAGAGGCAATTAGAAGAATGAGAGACAGACAGAAAAGGTCTAGAAAAGAGCAATATAGCTACCACTCCTGCTGGAGAAGTGTTCAAGCTGATAGAAATTCCAAGAGAGGTAAGGTCAAGATATGGGCTCACTGCATGTTTGGCCTTCCATACCCTTTGTCCTTCCAGGGTACTTCCCCCAGGGGGGAATTCCAGGCATTTAGCTACTCAGGAGCTGGGTTAGGGGCTCCAGTGGCCGACATAGAGCATTGTCTCCAGTGTGGCAGGGATTGGCAGCCACTGCATGGTTGAGTACAGGCTTTAGTGGTGGGAGATGTGGAGCAGGGTATTTCCTGACCTGCTCCTCCCCTTCCTTCAAACTCTCACCCCAAAATGTCTCAAGACAGTTTTCCCAGTCTCATACACAGCCACAGCCTAAATTTTTCCACAGCTTATACACCACATTTAAATTATTTATTTCTGTTTCAGATGCATTAATATTTTTTTAGTGTTAGATTTGCATTCCCGAGATCTAAATGTAAAGTTGCATTATAAAAATTCAAATCCTCTAAAACTGGGGGATGTATCTAGTAAGTCTGAGCCATCCCACAGACAATTGTAATTTCAGAGGGTTAAAGATCTGTGTTTTTTTGAAAACAGATTTTACCATAGCATGTGAAGTCATGATCAGTGCTAACTTGTGACAGCAGTGTTTAATGAGACTAATTTATGTGGTAATAATATATATATTCATAGAGTAGGTATCACATGTGCTTGTTCTTTCCTTACCCTTGCTTGGATGTTCATGTAAATCCATTGATGGAAGAAATCTCTAGGCTAGTCTGACCTTTTGACAGAACAGGTAGGACTAGTTGTGATTTATTACAATTTTAACACACATAGAGGCTTTTTTAGGGTATTTAATACAGTCTTTATAGCAGTTTTTCTTAGAAGAGTTGGTTCATTGTTGGAAGTATTTGAACAGCTGTAAAAAATGAATGTACAAGAAATAGACAAAGTTTACATATTTTTTCATATAAGTTTATAATCAGGCAAGAACTGAAAATTTAATTTCAGGGATTAATATTTTCCACATTTTTTAAACAAATTGCTAATAGTATGAACGACCCAAAAACCTCTTAATATTTTTTTTTCCACCCCTGGAGCAGGAAAAAAAACCAACAAACCAAAACCAAAAACAACATTCTTTTCACTCAGACTACTTGGAAAGACTGTGAGAGACTTGTTAGCACATGCTGGGATTTGTGCACTTAAGGTCTGAAAGGAGAGGAAAATCAATTAGCAGAAGAATGAGCAACTTTTTTGTCCCTTTCACATATAAAAGTCTAAAAAGAATATAACCTCTGACATTGAAGTACACTGTGAAGGCTGAACTTGTGGATTCTGTAAGATGTGTCTGGAAGGACAGAGAGCTCTACTGAATGATTTACTGGCTCTCTGCCATACTCTGAATTTCTGCCTGTCAATGCCACATGTGGCACCTTTCAGATAGCATATTCTCTCAAGCAAGTCTATAAAGGTGGCAGATACCAACCGTGTAAAAGCGTGCTTTTGTTAATGCTCGAGAGTATTTATGTTGACAGCTAGAAAAAGAGAATACTCTTAGTCATTGCTTCTGTAGGTAGCAACACAAAATAATCACATTCACTTCATTCAGTCATAACCAGCTGTGATTTGTATTTTAAATCTAGGAAACACATATATTTATGTCCCTCAGTTTTTGAAATAATTTTAGTTTCCTACCATGCAAACTGAATTATGGAGTTGCAAGAGTCTCTTCTCATGAGGAGGTTTTAATTCTAATTCTTCACTTCTATCTGTGTTAAAGGTTGTGTTTTCAATCCTTTTCACCATAGACCTACAAGTTATAAAATTAATTTATTGTCTTGGAAGGAAGCGAAATAGCAGTAGTCTAAAAGAATTAGGTGCTGTCTGAAACACAATAATGTGCCTACAGCTTCTCTCTCCATGTTATTCCCTACTAAAGGACTATCACCATTATACTATTCTTAAATAAAATTTTATGACACATATGGTCAACTAAAAGACGAATAAGAATTTAAATGTTCTCTTTATTCTAAAGAGAAATGTCATTTTACTTAACACAATAGAAGCCTGCATCTCAATTACAGGCCCTTTACATTACCAAATTTTAAATGAGAAACTTGACTCACGCAGGAAAAATCATTGTACTGTAGGCCATCACTGTATTTTACTATGTCCATCACCTTAGACAATAGTTGAAATTTATGCATATTTATGTAAATTGGGGGGGTGGGAAGCAGAAGCAAGGATTTAGAAAAAAGAAGCAAAGTAAATAAAAATAAAACCGCTTATAGATGTAAAGCCAGAGTCATTACTAAATAAAAATTTAAAAATGGAAGACAAAACTCTCCTCTTAAACCTTTTTAAATGAACCTGAAACCAGTAATGTCCACATTATTTAACCAGTGTAACTAACCATGGGTTACCATGTTTCATTCGTCCTTTCCTGACTTTTCCCTATTCATAGCAATGCTGTGCATCAGTCCTATACCCAGGCATGTGCAGAGGCCTCTGCAAGAGTGAGAGGTTATATTCCTGAATCTTCCAGGGCTGAAACTCTCCTGTGCATGGAGACTTTGCTCAGTCTGTAATGCAGAACAGCGTAATGCAGTTCACTTCTGACTGAGGCTGCTGGATCCACCATCGTGTATGTATCCAGCTTGAAAGAAAATGCTTAGTGCACTAAAGCAAATGAGAATCCACACTGTTGTTAAAGTGCAGACTTAAACATTTTTTTCAGCTAATCCTGTTAAAGCAGCTAGCAGTGATATATGTAATGTGACAATAGTTTCTGAACTGTTTTCTGTGAGCAGGAATACCAGAAATGTATGCATTCACAAAATAAGTTCAGACTGATTTCCTTTTTGTCTGTTGCTGACAAGGTAGTTTGGGTAGTCTTTTGATTGCTCAATATTTAAATAATAATTTTTATGTCTTATTTCTTTTCATGATACTAGCACACCTGTAACTCCCCAGGAACCAAGCGGATTGGATAAACAAGGTTGGCTGCCTGCAGGCTTGTTGGTTATTTTGTTGGAGAGCACAGTATAATTTTCTTGATGTGTTCCATTCATCCATTTTCACTGTCAGTGCTTGAACTTTGTCTGAAGGATGGTTTAGGTGATATAAGTGAAAACAACCACTAATATTGTAAGAGAAGAAGAATAAAAAAGCTGCTGATAGATGAAGAAGAACAAAAATCAGTCCCTCAAAGCATAGAAATGTGTGTTAATTTAGGCCATCACTGGAATTAACTTGTGCAGCCATCCATACCTTATGTAGTGTTAATGAATAAATAAATATGTCAGTGTCTGCAAAGAGAGATGGAGGACATAAGCTTAGACTCTAATTTTCTGGACTGCCCCAGACTAGCCCCTACACCTATGTCACTCTCATTAATCTAGGGATAAGTTTGAGAGTGTCACAAAGGTGAATTTCAGTCCTGAGAGAATATATACACTGTGGTGGGATGAGAATATGTGACATTGATCCAGGAACTGGCTGTGGAAGTCACTGGCCACCAGCACAACTACAAAGATTTCTTTAGTAGCACAAGTCCAGCTTTTTGATTCTATTTGGTCCCTTAAGATGATTTTGTCTTAGCTACAAAATCGTGTTTTCAGCTATTCTCCAGAAATTTATGTTACAGCTAAAGGTCAGGGGTATTTTGGCTACACAATTTGTCATAAAGGTGTTTTGATATTAAACCATTAGAAGACAGCCCTGAGAATTGCAGAGATGGGAATAGCAAAAATGTAATTGGTACATATGGAATGTGTGCAACAGTCTGCACATATTAAAGCTAACTGTTATTTGCTTTTCTTCAATATTAGATTTGTGTGTATTTCCTTAGCTCTTGAGATGGACAAAACTGATCAGGTAATATGATTTAATAACAAATTGTTATTGCTACTCATATAAAAAAATCTGGTTCATAAAACCCTGAGGCAACACTTTTTATTCTGTTCTTGGTAAAAGTCAAATGTATAGCTATACATGGGAGTTAGTTGAAATAAAAATGAAATAAATTATGACCTGGGAAATTAATAAAGGTCATTGACTATATGAAATACTTTACTGAAAAAAAGCAGATTATTACAGTTGTTTATTTAAACAGTACATTAATTACTGAGTAATAATTGAAAATATTTTTCCATATTATTATGGGGAGCCATATCCAGGAAGAGCTTTTTTTAAACATAATCTGTTTGAGTAGCTTGCTAATTTACCACTGGCATAAATTGTATCTTCTGGATGAGACACCACATGGTCTATCAAAAGGGAGACCATGCTACACAATCCTACTCTGTCCAGTTTTCAGAGTCTGACTGTACATAAATTTGAAGCATTTCTGAGCCTTTCTGTAATAACAGTGCAATATCTTTCCTGAATCTGTTTTTATTTTTTCAATGGTTTTTTTTACACATTGTACAGAAAATCTATGCAAGAAGGGAAAAAATCCTGTCAGAGGGGCATTATGTGTACAGTAATTGTAGATAGGCTGGGAAAAGCTCAGTATCAGCTTTTAAAAATAAAAAAAATTAGAAGTAGCAAGCAAATATAATAATGAAAATGAAAAAAAATATTAAGTAATAACCATAATCCCATTTCTTCTCGTTATTTATTTAAGGTGTTTTGTTGTATTCAGAATTTGAAATGTCTGGCTGTATTTATAATGGGTTCTATTTTGCTATGAAGTTCTTCCAAATACCAGTTAACTCCATGTTTTTATGCATTGCCAAAAAGAGCAACTGTATTTGGCTCTTAATATAATTTTCTTGAGAAGTAATGTGTCTTGAGTGTTCCTCATTTAAGAAGCTGTCCATGTAACTCACAGCTATGGCTTCACAGATTAGATTCAGCGATTGCTCTTTAAAAAGCAGTCTTATCCTATAAAGCTGTCCTAAACTTAGCTACAACAGCCTATTTCAACACATAAGAAAAACTAACAAGGTTTTCAGAACTGCTGCATACTTGTATTTTTCATTTGTTTCCAAAGGGGCTGCAGGTGCCCTGAATTGAAAGTAATCATACATCTGGTTAAATATGATTAGAAATAGAAATAGAAAAATAATAATGTCTGAAAACTATTTATAATCTGCTCATTGTGAATGGGTTTCAGGTGCCCAATGGGCTGCTCCATCACTCCCCCTCCTCAATTGACCAGGGCAGAGAAAATACAGTCAAAGGCTTATGGGTCAAGATAAGAACAGGGAGAAATCATTCAGAAAATATTGTCATGGTCAAAAGAGACTTGATTTAGGAAAACTATGTGAATTTATTGCCAATCAAATGAGAGTATGACAATGAGAAATAAAAGCAATCTTAAAACACCTGTCCCCACTCCTTCCTTCTTCCTGGGCTCAATTTCACCCCCAATGTTTCTACCTCCTCTCTCTGACTGCACCAGGGCACAGGGAATGGGGGCTGCACATGTTGTGACTTTGGGGGATGGGGCTGTGCAGGGGTGGGGGTTGGTCTCAATGAACCTTGTGGGTCCCTTCCAAACCAGCATTCATCACACATCTGTGCTGCTCCTTCCTCCTCACAGACTTTCCCTGCTCCAGCTTGGGATCCATCCACATGAGGCAGTCCTCCAGGATTTTCAGCAAGGGTACTTCCCACAGGTTACATTTCTTCACAAAATTTTCCAGAGTGGGAACAGGCTGCTCCAGTGTGAGTCCCACACAGTGTCAAAAGGTCCCCCCAGGGAACCTGCTCCAGCATGAGCTTCTCTCTCCACAGGGCCACAACCTTCTCAAGACACTGTTGACCCTTTTGTCTGCCAGGTCACACAGTTGACTCATATTTAATTTGCCTGAAGAATAACAAGTTAGAATAATATATAAAATTTATACATAGAATTTTCAAAATGTAGAGAGATTTGTGCTGAAGAACTGTAAAGCTGAAATTAATTTTGATTTATGCTGCAAAAGTCTTTAATCTTTGCCTTATTGATTTAGAATATATCAACATCCTTCTATACAGAAATATTGTGGTATATGATTGTGAACTACTATCTTAGCTTGCAATTTGAAGCAGTTATCTTCAAGAACGATCCTACAACCAATTTCATATTCATACAATCTGCAGAGTATAACAGAAAAAAAAATATTACTTTAGATTTAGCAAAGCACTGTATGTGTTAAAGTAAACATTAAAAAACTAGAACTGTCAGCTAAAATAAAGTAATACATGCAAACACTTATACACATATATTAGGTAAATAAAAAAAGACTGACTAAACTTTTTAAGTGGTTTTCCCTAAAGGAAATGGAACAAATTTAAAACTCAGGTTGTTTTTTGTTTTGTTTTGGGGTTTTTTTTGGTTTTGTTTTTCTTTTTTTTTTTTTTTTTCAAAGTAAGATCTCTAGTTTTCTTCTCAGCTATGAACTAATTCAGACTTTAACTTACAAGTTTCTCTTGGCTCTTACTAGAGGACCTCGTAATAAACTACAACTCAATTTCAAAGCTGCCATTTAAAAGAAAATCCAATAGAATATTGATGTAGTGATACAACACAAATGTAACTAAACTTGCTCAGAGCTCTTAATTTTCCATTGGGCTAGGTACCTGAAATTAATTTTGCTATCCCTTTTACTGAGTTGGTATATAAAGGATAGATGAAATTTTTTATTGCTTATATAGGAAAGATTAACATCTAACAAAATATCCTTAACAGTTCCTGCAGTATGACAAAAGCATCTCAAAAAATGTCACATTCAACATGGACAATTCAGTGGGATTTATTCTGTCAGCATGTGTATTTTAAGGGCACTGACACTCTGAAAATTGATAGAAACAGAAGATGATGGTTCATTTCCGCAAATTCTTCCTATATGTCTCAAAAAAGTCCTGTAGTGAGAACTAATAAAATGAATGGGTGAGGAAAAAATTTATTTGATTTCTAGGTGGGAAAAGTTGTTACATTTCCAATGAAACATTTTATGTAAAGTGAAATTTCTGTCTGATGTCCCTACCTTTGAAAACATTGATATAGAATTAGAATTATAAATCCTGCTTTCCTTACAAGAAGTCCTACTCTGCTAGATATCAGCTGAGCAAAGAACTTGGACTTACTCCATAAACTGTGTATGAATGTCTACACTGGCACAGTTCATGTGTTTGTCTTGAGACACTTCATTTCTTACATAAGTATAAAATTTCCACCCATTTCAGTTAACTGTGTACCTCAGTGCTTTGAGAAACCAAAAGCTCATAAGTTCTCTTTTTCTTTATTATGATGTTTTAATGAATAGCTTCAGAATAATTTTATGTCTATAAACTTGGAGTTGTGCAAAACCAATGATTTTTAAAAAGTTTTCAAAAATATTCTGAAGTATTATTTATAATTGGAATGTAAGAAGAAATTAATCTAAATGCTTTGAACTCTTAGCATAATGTTTATTATACAGAAGTTTTAGCTGCTCATCTACTGTATGATGTAATTCCCTGCATGAAATTTTACTTCTTGATCTCCACAACTTGAGCTGATTCATTTGTTTGAAATATAGAGATCCTAAGGACTACTGTCATTTGAAATATTAAATCCCTTATTTATAAATGCTGTAAGAGCAACATAATGATTTTACAACACTTCAAGGCATCAGATTTTTATCTTTACCACAGTGAATAAAATAAGTAACGAATGGCCACAGTCCCATATCCAGAAAAACAGTGAATCAACACTGGAGAGTGACCATCAAATAATCTGTCAGCTGTAGCCACAAAAATCAGAGTGAGTGCTGGTGCATATAATCACAGTAATACAACTGAGTAACACACAACTACCAACAGTTATACCCTTAAAGCTGAACAAGCATCTGCTGGGCCCTTGATGTACCATTTTTCTGAAACGATAGGGAACTTATGAAAAGGTTTAATGATATTAGAAAACATATTGGAATAACTTGTGAGGTTTGTGTAGCGTTCTTTTAAATTCAGACATTTCACAGATCATGCAAGAGAATAATTTGTGCTGGTGTCTGCACTAAAGGACCCATGTAATAGTGGATATGGGAACAAGCAGAATCAGTGATAGCTACACAAGTCTGTTTGTTGCTAAAGAACCCAAATGTGTGAAGTCGTGCTCTAAAAAATGTCATAGGCAGCTGAGCTCCCTGCTTACATATTCATTAGTACGTGAAACAGGGAGCATACTTCATTAACCACCTCATAGATACCCATTGCTTTGAAATACACAGTGCAGAACATTATTGCCCTATTTTCTATGGAGGCAATAAAAGTCAAATACTCTGCTTTCAAATTACCTCTACAAGACGCAATATCACAATATTTTATTTGAATGTCCAATAAATGCTTCTTCAGCAATATGATGCACACTCTTTTTTAAACATGCAAAGAAATTCCCATACTATGAGAAGGTAAATTATTCAAAAACATTCTTATTCCATTTGATAACAAAAAGTAATGTCTTGAAAACATCTAAAATTAGGAAGCTTATTTAAACAGGAAGAGTATACTTTGACAATTTTGTAATATTGTCTAGAAAACAATAGGGGGGGTGTTTGTGTTGGGTTTTTGTTTGTTTGTTTTTTGTTCTTTGTTTGTTTGTTTGTTTGTCTGTTTTTTAAACTATAGCTAGAAAATTCCAGGTCAGATTTCTACACCCTCAGGAATGAACAGAATAAAACTAGATAATTCTACTTTAAGTAAAATCAGCTGAATTATCTCATTAAAATTAATCAATTATTGAGTGTACATTCTTCTAAGTAAGCATTTTAGTGGAAATGAGTCACTAGATTCTGCTTATATTATCAACTTTAGGTAAGTTCCAACTCAGAATGTATCTTACTGGCATTTACTAATTACACAGGAGCAAAAACCATATATCACATTTTATATAGCAAATTTGAGGTGTTTGGGTTTTTTTGGTTTGTTATTTGTAGCAGCATGTTTTCTATCCTTTTATTTATTGTTAATATTAATTTGTTCTGTAATGGTTTCTCCCAAGTTCCACCCTGTATTTCTCCCCATTTGGTTTCCCACTGCCTTTGTTCTCCACAGCCTGTCACTCTCTGGGAAGCCTCTCCTCTACTTCCAGAGTGTTCGGAGAGACCCAGTCCCAGATTAGAGCAGGTTGGGGAACTCCCACCCCTCGTTTCCCATTCGCTGTCTGTGTGACATCCATATTTCCCTTATTGGCTTTCCCTCTTGTGTCCACCCCCTTCTCCCAACCCCGTATCAGCTGTAACCACGCCTCTGGCAGAGACATTCTTGAGAGAGGCTCAGAGGGAAGCGTGGCTCCCCTGCGAAGAGCAGGTGACAATAAAAACCATCTAGCCACAAAGTAGCCTCCTCGCTTCCTACCTTCGTCAAGCCTCACCGACATCTCTCGTGCAGCTCTGACCCACCGGGGGGGTGGTGGCCGGTCTGCCTGCTGCCACCAACTGAGTTTGGAAGTATCCCGAGCCAGGGCTAGCCGGGAACAGCTGGAAGCCACTTTCCAGCCAGGCTCGAGGGATATTTTCAGTTTTTGTTTGTTTTTTTTTTTCCCCCCTTGGGAAAACAGCACATGTGTTTACAGTGAAGAGAAAATTTAAGGTTACAGTTTAACATACTTTTTTTATGTTAGGGAATCTCCACAAAAAAAGAAGAAATCCATGTCTTCATGTAGCTGAAGCCCTTTTTCTGGAGTCTATAACTATAGTTCAATGGTCAAAGAGTGAATATATGCTGATCTAGATAAATCAAAAATATTGATTTATAATCCTTCTCTGTGTGTATAGATTTATAAATGTATATATATTTAAAAGTCGATTTTAGAACCAGTCACCCCACAGCTTTGTTTATTGTCCAGGCAGCAGGAAGTCCTATATAGTGCTAAAGCAGAAATGAGCATTAAGAACCTCAGAGGAGAGCAGTGAAAATTTTGACTTAAATAACTTGAGTTTGCAGATCAAACTATGGGAAACATACATAGACTATTAAAAAAACATATATGAGATGGCAATTTCTACTCTTGACAGTCTAATGTTTAACTGATGACATTAACATATACAAATGAAAGAAATTACCTCAAGTGTTCTAAATAAATAATAATCTTACATTTATCATAAAATATTTTGAATTTAATTCAAAATGATATTAAGCAAAGTAGTCATTTTAATGAGTGGATTAAATTGATTGCTCCTAGGTAGAAGTATCTATAAGATTTTCTGACTGATACATTTTACCTTGGTTATATATTTCTCATGGAAGCAAAAAAAGAAAGTTTTTCTTACTTTTTTTCAGCTGTGGATGACTTGACAATTTATTTTAATTGATTGAATAAACTGAAATCAGGGAAATACTTTCTGCATATTCAGAAGAGGTTACAGTTTCTCAATGCCTTGAAAGAGGGAATTGTGCTTAGATAGTGACATTCAGCATGGGGTTTGCCTTCAAAATTTCAGAAGCATATACTGGAAAATAAAAGATAATTGATTTTTGTTCCATTTTCATTGGAACTACAGCTGGTTAATGACTTTTCTTTCCTAGCCTTTTACATTATCATTTATCACAGCAACATAAGCAAAAATGCATTTATTTTGTAGTCTGAGTGCGAACATCGAGTCAAAGCAGTGTGGTTGTTTGCATACCTTGTGAGCAGTTAAAATTATTCTGGTTTGCATTTTAGACTCCACATGTTATTTTTAGCACATGTGCACTTAAGTGTTAAAGAAAGATAGACCCAGAGTTTTGCAAAGGTGGATGGACATACTCTTCAAAAATAGGACAAAAAAACCCCAGGAGAATCATCATTTCCAATAGTTTGAATTCTGACTTCTGCAGGGTTGAAGTTCCTGCAGATTTTGGGGAACTCTGAAGATATGGGAACATGGTTGGGAGCAGGGACCTTTAAATGTTACAAATGTTACAAAGATAGCCTGGTTTGTGACATCATAACCGGAATTAAAAAACAAGGTGACAAGGGGGGCAATGTTTGAGAAAGACAATTACTATGTAATTCAAGGGGTTTGGGTTTTATTTTTCATTATGTTTCTTTATTTGATAATCTTATTTGTCCTTGATATGTTAGAGAAAACTAATGACAGTGTCAGTTTTTCCCTGTGCTGTACCATTACTGAGCACTTCCACAAGAAGAAACTCCAGGGATGTGACAGCTTTGCCTGATGTGTTTTTCTGCAGGTCCATGGAGAGAGCTGGCTTTGGAAACCATTTTAGAGATGATTAAAAGCCATTTTGACTCTCTCCAGGAAGTAAATGAATAAAAGTTTGTGACTCCTGGGAAGAAAGCTTGAAGTACTAACAGGAATGTCTTGGTAACGAAGGTCAGTCCTCACAGGCAAAAAAAATTCATTAGCAGACATTTTCAAAGAGAAGCTTAAAAAAAAAATATCCAAGTGACTCAATGAGGTGAAATACCTATATTTCAGTCACATCATCAGTCAGCTTCAAAGATGGAGACTCACATGGTGTTCCAGTGAAGCAGATGTAAAAAGTAGTTGGTGTAGAAAGTGAGCACTAAACACTCAACAGCAAGACCTGATACTGAGCAGAACTTGTAGGAAGCACATAAAAACATACAGATGCCATTCACTGAGAAGAGGGCTGTATCATATATTTCACCCTTTATTGACACCCCATGCAACCAGGCAAAAAAAGCTATCATCTATCCTATCATCTATCCTCATCTTCTGAGGCCCTGAGTTTACTTCATAAAGTATTAGAGATTTACCCTCAGTAAGGTGGCTGGACTGGGAGGACCTGGGAGGACTTTGCCAGTGCTGGAATCAGAGGCAGTGCTGAGGGATTTACACTACGCCTTTTTCCCAGATACAGATGCCCCGGTGTTACTGACAGCAGCAGCAGCAACAGCACAGAAGGTCCTGCCAGGGTGGACATGTGTGGATCAGCTGGGGCTGTCCTTCAAGGGACACAGACAGTTCTAGTGGCTCCAGGCTCCTCCACCTGGTGGCACTTGAGGGAGTAGAAACCACCTTTGCACAGGACCCAGAGTTAGCTGGGCAAACAGAAGTAAAGAGGAAACCTTTTATACTGAAACAAGTGGTTTTGAATCTCAAGGACGACAGTTCACACTAAATTGGGAAAAAACTCAACAGATTCTCCTTATATTCCTGCAGAAATAGAATAGTACTCCTAAACTAGATTTTAGAGTGTTTCTTGACTTTCTCTTATGTTGAAATAAAAGATAATATTTTAACAACAGAATATGAGCAAAGAGAAATTGAATGCCCTGATTCAAAAAACTGTGAAATACAGTCGTTGCATGGTACAGGTTGATGCACCTGTTGGTATCTGAGAGGCTCTGACCTCTGAGCAGCCCTGCAATGCTGAGGACTGGGAAGACACCAGCCTTACTCTCAGCTGAGCAACTATTGAATGATTCAGACAAAATAAAGGGAATAAAAGAAATAAAATAAACTTTCAATTTTAGCAGGAATACTTTTAAATGTTTTCAAAAAGTGAAAAGTGCAACTGTATGAATTTACAGATTGTCCTTCCTTTGTTTTCTGAAAACTTTGACTTCAGAATGTAATGTAAATGAGAGATTATAAAATAAAACATATTCAAGTAATTGTTTTTCTCCTCTAGAAATTACATGCAATAGTCCAGAATACTGGATCTAAACTCAGTTATTCAAAATTAGAATTTAATTTCTGTTGTTAAAAAGAAAACCTTATTGTACAAAATCAGGAAAACACTGAAGAGAAGCAGTTACATGTTATCTTAAAAATAATAGAACAGCAAAAACCAAGAGCAGTTTAATCTTAATCAAAGAGAACAGCAAGACAAATATTAAAAGAAGTTGGAAATTGGAATGAATCTGCAATACAACCAGTTCATATGTGAAATATTCATTACAAACACATTAATAATTTATTCAACCATGAATGTGTCTCTATAGTGCCTAACTGGTTTCTATTGGAGAATATCCATATACTTATTGAATATTTATTTATTGAGTCCTCTGATTTAAAATAGCCACTAAAAGAAGATTTAAAAAAAAAAAATTGAACAAGTTTATATACCATTAGTCAGACTCAGTGATATAGTTCTGCTGATTCATACAGTATTCCATTTATAGTCATCACAGAAATAATAAGGACAACACAATCTAACACTATATCAAGAATAAACAACTTTACCATGCACAGCTTACTAGTATCTGGCACCTTCTGTAACCTAATCCAGAATCCATTTTCCTCCTGGAAAAGCTGAGGTTTTTTTGTTTGTTTGTTTGTGGGTTGTTTTTTTTGTTGGTTTTTTTTTGGGGGGGGGGTGTTTTTTGGTTTTTTTGTTTGTTTTTTTTTTTTTTTTTTTGTGGTTGTTTTTTGGTTGGGTTTGTATTTGGGCTTTGGGGTTTTTTTAATATTTTAAATATATAAATATATATGTCTCTATCTTCTTTAGTACTGACAGATACTTACTTTGGGCCTGACCCTGAAAATATACAATACAGTATTTTCAAGTCTTCAGCCTTTTAATTTTCATTATATCCAAGGATCCTATTTCTAATATGAAATTTTGATAGCTATGCTTGTAATTCTCCAGAAAGATTGCTATGTTTTTAAACTGCTAGTATTTTTAAATGTGGGTACAAATGCTAGTTTATCCTTTCCTATATCTTTACCCTGAAATAGTTTTATTGCACTGAGATTGCAGCATCTTTACAGTTTCTTAAGAACCAGGTTTTGGTGCTACATTCCTCCTTTTGGTTGGAGGAGGCTGAGGGAAAGGAGAGACAAAGAAAGCATCTCTCATGTCTCAAATATCTCCTAATTCCTCTGCCTCTTGTCTTTCTTTATAAGTGAGAAACTTCATGAAATGAATTGTGAAAGTATTATTTTTAAAGGTGTCCTGATCAATCATTTACACTCACCAAACTCTAGTCAAACCATTAATGCATGGATTAGTATCCCTTTTTTCCTGTGCAAAACCAGATTAATTTTACAAATACTACAGGCACTTGCAGGACAAAACCCAAGTTTTTGACTTTTACTATTTATTGTGTCTTGCCTTTTGTTTAATATTTATTCCACTATATGCCTTAGTCTTCCGTACTATCAGGAATACTGGATAGAGATGAGAACACAAGAGCAAAAATATTTTGCTTGGCAAAGTTAATATCTACAACCTGTGATTGAGAACAAATTATTGAACTAGAATATGCATTATCTTTGTATTGAAATGGAAAAATTTACAAGCAACATAGTGGAAAAAGACTGTAAAAAATTAATTTTTCCCTTTCAAACTTTTTTAGCTCTGTTCCATGAAAGCACATGAAGATAACACCAGGGCTGAGAACAGAAGGCAGTTTGAATAAAACTGAAGGGATGTAAGAGGTGGCTCACAACTCAGATATCTTGACACATTTATTAAAAAGCTGTCATTATTTTAAAACTTTTCATTTTCACCAGTGTTCACAACAAAAAATTAGGTCATGGTGCTACATGAACAGTAAATGATGGGTGAGTATCAGGACTGAGCAGATTTGTGTTCTGTGGTCAAAACTATTTAGGTTTCTGGCCTCCACACAGAGGATGGGAACCATGTGTAGGGATCCAACCAGCTGCCACCAGAAGTGGTGCTGTGTGATACACATGCCAGGCTGACATCTATCTCCCCCAGGCGTGGTGGTGCATCCCCCTGCACTGCCTGCGTCCCCAGGGCTGCTGTAGGACCTCAGCAGCTCTAAGAGGGGCCTGGCCTTTGTGTAAGGGGCTCTTGGCCACACCAGGAACTCTTGAATGGCTTAGATGGGAGTGCCCTGACCAAACACCAGGGATACCTGTTGCCATACCAAGAAGGTGAAAAAGTAATCACCTGACAGCCTTGGAACATTTCTCACCTGAATTGTAACCCTAATGGAATGGTACATTTGTGGATGGAAAAGGGATAGGCGCTCGGAAGATACCGGTTGTTACGGGAAGGCCACAGAACATTCCAACCCCCGAGATAAGCTTTACTCCAAGGACACAAGCCCCCCTCTAACAGACATACCAGTACTTTTCCATTCTCCCCACTAACACAGGAAGTGTAGTAAGACCCCTCTGACGTAGGGAAGAACCAGATGGTATTTAAACTGCATGCTTTAGATAATAAACGCTTTTAACTATCCACCAAACTGGTGTCTGTATGTTACTAGCCCGAGCGCCACACAGAGCATGTGGTAGCCGTGCCGTCTGTCCGAAAACCAGACCACCACAGTTGTGGCAGCAAAGCAACAACATACATTGATACTACTGCCCTTTTGAATAATTTCAGTAACTAACTCAGGTTACAGCCAGGACAGAGTTTCAAAAGCAGGAGTGTGTGTTTGTGTTACTCTGAATCACGCGAGTCAAACTGATGTTTTTTCTTCCCTTTGTACCCTAATTCAAAGACAGTGGGACCTTTGTTTCAAAGGCTTGTCATATGTGTTACTGTTGTTCTACTGAAGCAACATGGACAGTTTGGCTGCCAAATAATAAGCAAACAATTGGAAAAACTACAAATTGAGGTAAGTATTTGATACTTAAGTTTCAACTCATTTGTATTTAGTCCTTCATATCAAGCTGGAAAAAGACTTGCTGTATTGTTTAGTTCTAGTTTCTTGATGCTTTGCCTTTTTTGATTTGAATTACTATTCTTGATTTTTATGCTCTGTACATTTCTGGTTCAGCTCCTAACTCAGATGACTGTCATGAGAGCATAAAATGTATGAATTCCTGTGGACTGAAGGATTGTTACCACCTATGCAATGTTTTGTGATCATTTCTGTTCAGTCATTTCATTATTTTCAACTTCACTGAATGCTTGCCCTTTGCACATTAAGGAGTGGGACTAGTATGGCACCATTCTGTGTAAGTAAAATCTCCTGTTTAAGACACAGGATCTCACTTGCTACAGAGTGATAAGCAGAAATAACACAACTGCTTTGCCACCAGTTTAAAGAAAAAACACCACAATATTCTTTATCAGAGAATTCTTGCACTGTGTCAACTAATGGAATTATAATCTCCATTTCCCTACTCTTCTGAATGTACTTTATTAAAAAAAAAAAAAAAAAAGTTTCATATTTGGTGTTTAGAGAATGGATTTGGAGAACATTGTTTGAGTTTATAAGCCTGTCCATCCTCTGAGATGTAGCTTATGGACTGAGGTACATTCATTCCTTATCACTGAAGTAAAGATGAAATGAATTGAGGGACCAAAGGTCACAAAACATTGCTGAGTGGCAGTTAGGGTCTGGAGTTTATGAGTAGAGGGTTTTTGAAACTGCTGTCAGTATCCACCTCCTCTTGCAAAGAGACTTCAAAGGACAATGGTTTTCCCTGTAGTCTGCCTTGTATTCACAAGTACTGAAGAAAGAGCTGGACCCTACTGTATTGAACTTTAAGCTAATCGTGTGAACTTGTCAAGTAGTTCATATTTCCTAACACTGTGATCTGATAGACAAAATCGAGGTCAGTAAATAAGAAAAGCAGGAAGGAAAAAAGAATCCTTGGTCCTAAATTTTTTGGAGATAGGATAACTGGAGCATAACTAACTTTCTGGTCAGAAAATTGTAGACTTTTCCTCTTCACATGGTATTTTATAAGATATATTGTTATTAAAGCTTGTTGCATTGAAGATAAGGTATTTCATGGCTTATCAGTCTGAGGCTTTTTTAAATATATATTTAAATCAAAGGAATTTGGGGACTTTTGATCTAAACACTTAATAAATACAGATGTCTTGAAAATTCTCAGTTATTTTCATCTCTCTTTGTCCAGTATGCGCAAGATTCTTTTTTTTTTTGTTGTTTTTGTTTTGTTTTGTTTTGTTTTTGTTTTGTTACCTGTTGTGATATTGTACAGAGCATATCACGCAAGAAGAAGGGGGAGTTTTGGCCACATGGCGAAGACACTGTTGTAGCTCAACCCTACTGTAGGAAAATATAGATCCTTGCTAGATTTCTCTGAGCATGTAGCCCAGGATATAGACCTTCCTACTTCTCTGCGATCCCACTGAAGTAGCAAGTCACAGAATCATAGAATCATTAAGCTTGGAAAAGACCTCCAAGACCATGGAGTCCAACCTTTGACCCAACACCAGCATGTCATTTAGACCATAGCAATGATTGCCACATCCAGTCATTTCTTGAACACCTAAAGGGATGTTGATGCCACTAATTTCCTGAGCAGCAGGTTCCAGTGCCTGACCACTCTTTGAATGAGGAAATTTTTCCTGATGTCCAAGGTGCACTCTTCTGGTGCACCTTAAGGTCATTTTCTCTTGTCCTGTCAGTAGCTGTCTGGGAGAAGAGGCTGATCCCCACCTGATTGCAACCTCATTTCATGCAGTTGTAGAGACCAATAAAGTCAACATCTGAACCTCTTCTCCAGATGAAACAACTCCAGTTCCCACATCTACTCCTCACAGGATTTACACTCTGGACCCTTCACCACCTTCATTGTCCTTCTCTGGACACACTCCAGCACCTCAATGTCTTTCTTGGTGTGAGTGGTCCAGAACTTAACACAGGACTCAAGGTGTGACCTCACCAATGCCAAGCACAGCAGGGACAATCACTGTCCTGGTCCTGCTGGTCCCAATATTGCTGATACAGGCCAGGATGCCATTGACCTTCCTGGCCACCTAGGCACAGCTGGATGATGTTCAGCTGCTGTCAGCCAGCAGCCCCAGGTCCTTTTCCTCTGGGTAGATTTCCAGTCATTCTTTCCCCAGCCTGGAAACAATATTAAAGGTTCACTGAAGCCCAAGTAGAAAATATCCACAGTCTTTCCCTCACCCACTAGGTGGGCCACCTGGTCATAAAAAGAGATCAAGTTGTTTAAGCAGGACTGCCTTTTCCTAAGTCCATAGTGGCTGAGCCTGATGCCCTCATTGTCCTGTATATCCCATGTGATCACACTTAAGATAATCTATTCCACAACTAGATCTGCAGGACAAACTGTTCAACTCGCTTTGGCACAGGTGATAACATATTGCCATAGTTCATAATCCTCCTTTTCTGGTCAGAGGCCTTGTGGCTTAGGAAGGAAAATCCCAAGCACAACATGAAAGAGTAACCTGGTCATAGTTCTTCCATCTCCAATTGGCTCTGCCAATTTTGTGTATCTCACCAAGAGAAGTCACTGTTGTGTGTACCTCTGGCTTTGTAAAACGAGAATGAGAATAGCTTTCTCTGCACTCTGCCTTAAGATGAGTGAATAAAACCTTAAATCCGCACTCTTGGTTCACAAGTAACTAAAACTGTGATTCATATGAGTGCACTTTTCAAGAGAGTAATTTTCTTGCCTTAACTGCATAAGGATGATATCCATGAATTTCGAAGTCAACAAAGGGGACTACCAATGTGCAGATTACAGTTTACTTGCCTGTTGTGAGGTAGAATCTTCCTGAGTAGACACAGTTCCAAGATGTGAGGTTCACACCAGCTCACATGACAAAAAGGATCTATGTGGTTGTTGGGGAATGTGACATTCAAAATTCATCATCCTCCTTTCATTTCATCAAAAAAATCATTACTGCAAAGCCCATTATACAGGCCCAAATCCTTCACACTTAAAATTAAGAATTTGAGATGTCCAAAAGGTTGTCTTTGAGTCAGAAGAGACAGGCAGGAACCTCCAAAATTGATTTCAGTTTGCTTAAGATACATGTGAATAGTCTTACCCTCCTCCTCTTGGTCAGCTTAAGTAGGGCACAAAGCCTGGCCATGTTCTGCATTTCTTTTATGCATATACAATGCAGAAAAAGATATATTTGTCGATAGACAAAACTCTTTTTGATGATTACAGTGAGCATTTACTAATACACGGGAATATGATTCTAAACTGTTCTAACAGTATAACATTTTCATTAACATGCAAGGGGTTTTTTCTATAATATGAGCATGAATCATATAGGAAGTTATGCAAAATAGAATAAATTATGCAAATAGCATTCTTTGAAGTTTTGAATTAGGTGCTATACTCTGGAGTACACAGCATACATACTGAATGCCTGATGGCAGGAAAATACTTTATGCTTAGATTATATTCCAGCACTGTCAGTTTGTGTTGATCCTTTCTGACCATCAGAAAATGACTTGCTGATCTTCAGTACCTCATTACCTCTGTTCTGTTTTGAAAATCCAGTCACATGGGATCAACCAAAAAAATCTCAGAATTAGGAGTTGCCATTAGTTTGACAGCTCGAGCACATCATGTGAGCATAGCTGTGTTGCTCTGACATTCAGAAATATAAAAACTCAAAGCCACTGGAGAAACCACATGAAAGTAACTTCACTACACTGAACTGCACATATTAGAGGACTTTGAAGATCCCAGCATAAGCTGATGGGTAATTTCTCCTTGGCTGTGATAAAAAAGTTGTACTGTCAGGCTTTTTGGTAAAAGGTGGATGTTTCAAGTAAGATACCTGTGTTATTCCAAGTTTACCTCTTTCAGCAGATGGTAGCTATCAGAGAAATGAAAGTCAAAATTAATATACACAATCTCTTGCTTTTAAAAGAGAAAAAAAAACAAACAAACAAAAAAAAAAGAACGGAAGTAATATTTAATTTCCTTACTGTAGTATATTGGTAAATTCATAATATTTGAACGTATGTAATAGAGCAACTAGTTGCTTTATTTATTCCTTGAGGGTAAAATTACTCTATCAAATGTTTTTTCCAAAATATCAAACCAGAATTTGGAACCATTAGGCAGACTTTACCGTGCATTGCTTGTTAAGAGGAACAGAACTTCACCTTTATACAAAACTAAGAATTTCTGGTTGCATTTCGTGGATAAGACAACATCAGTCAGCACTGGCTAGTGCTGAAAGAACAAGAAAGCTTGCAACAGTGGGTGGCTCCACATTGCTAAAATTCTTGATTTTGAAGACTCTTCACTATGTAAAAAACACAGGAGGCTATGTTTCTTTCAGAATGACAGGGTTATTACTCTGATAAGAGTTTATTTAATGCATCAGGCACTAAATATCTGATCAGATGTGACATGTCATCTAAAATACTTACCTACAGTTTTAGATTCCAGAAGAAAAGCCTATTTCACATGCTGTCTGAAAAGAATATTTTTTAAATCTGTCCTAGTGTCAAATGCTTTGCAAGCAGTCACAGAATGCTATGTCAAGGTCTGGGCTTTCAACTTCCCCAGGTATTTGAGAGAGTGCCATGTCAGCAAAAATTTAAATGGAAATAAAATACTCATCAGGCAGATGGGCAGTGCCTTTTACCAAGCCAGATGCTAAATGGCCACTTGAACACAGACAACTTTCCTCTCTTACTGAGAAAAAAGTACTGAGGAGGATTTCTATAGTGAAATGAAGCAATGACCTGGCCATTAAAGAATAAGAAGTCACTGCAGAGAAAAAGAAAAATGGGAGTAAAAACCCGCTTAAAACTGTGCTTCTTTCTACCATATTGTTTTGGTTTCAAACAGATTTGGGAGAAACCCTCCCATGGGGTCCCCCTCCCCCAACCGGTTCGGGAAAAAAGACTTCCTGAGAGAGAAGTGGAAAAGACCTGTTTATTACACAGGCAAAACACTCCCCAGCACAATACCGGATGACAAGACCTTCGTGCCGTTTACGGAGGGATAACAAACTTGGAAAAGAGCAGGTTTCCTCTTTGAAAGATGCTCACTGCTACGTGGCTTGTCTCCGCTGGTGCTGGGAAGAAAGGGAGTTGTTATGCAGGGCTGCTCTTGATGGGGTGGGTCCCCTGTGGAGGCCCCCAGCGCTTTCCCAGGTCCTCAGTCCGGAGAGATCGGTACAGTTCCGAGGAGAGGGAGAAAAAGGAAGAAAAAGGAAAAAAAAGAACCTCCAGCTATTCTACAGGTCTAACTATGCTAGCTCTAAGCTACTACTAACTACTAACTCTCCCAGAGAAGCAACAGCTTCTTTTGTCTTGTGGATTCCTCCCCCACTTAGTCTCAAGGTCCATCCGAGGAGCAGAGTTTTCCTGGGGAAAAACAAACTGTGCCTTCCCCCCACCCTTTACACCCAACAGACGTTTGAGGGATAAACACATCACCCTAGGTTACATATACATCCCCACCACCTGCTCTCTCACCATTCTGTATTTGTCCTCTCTTCTTCTCTCCCATCTCCAAGAGGCTTTTCTTGAAGAACCTGAGATCTCATACTTTCACTCTGCAGTGAATTTTTGTTTATTTAAGAGAAGTAAATATACTAAAGAGTATTCTTTAAAGTCAGAAGCACAAGCACACCTCTAGCATATCATTACCTCTGCATGATTTACTTTTTTCTTGTGTTCTTAATCAAAATATATATAAAAAGTTGTACCCATGGACTCAATTTTTTTTTACATGCTGTGTAAAGAGTGGCTGTGAAATTATACCCTCCGGTATATACATATGGATGTACAGAGTGTTTTTCCTGAAATGTAAGCTAAACATTTCCAAATGGAAGGAGAGGTGGAGAGAAAGAAAAATTATTTGGAGTGAGTCTGAAAAATTGTTCTTATTCTTTTCCAATCATTGTCTCAATATGAAGAGGATTACAGAGTATAAATGTGAAATGAGCTTCCCTCCAAGCCTCAACTCAGTTGTGTGAAGAAAATCTGATGACTAACTGTTGCGGCACGTTTTATGTTTTCATATTGTATTGTCAATGTTTTTGGATTTACCTGTTGTTTCCATGTAAGTTTATGATGGTTTCTTCCAAGTTCCCCCTATGTTCCCCTCACACTTGGTATGGTTCCCGCCTTCCCTGGAAATCCCCTAAGTTGTCTGCCTGGTAACAGTTATGTGTCCATCATTTGTTGCTTCTCACCCAGAGCCTGCCAGTTTCTGGGAGGCCTCTCCCTCCTTCCAGAAAGCCCGGGGGAGGTCGGTGCCTGACTGGGGCACCTCTGGGAAATCCCCCACCCCTCAAATTTGATTTGGTGTTGTTTGTTCCACCCCTCTTCTGTGATTTGTTACCCATCTTGTGATCACTCCCATCTCGCTTCCCTTATAACCCTCTGCACAGCCCTTGCTGCTGGCTTCGCCTGGAGCAGCAGCAGGGGGTCAATAAACTGCCACCTTGTTGTACTCCCACCGAGCCTCCTTCTCTATTCCTCGCCTTCGCCTCGCCTCCAGCGCTCCGTCGCCATACGGCCTTACCCACTGGGGGGAAGCTGCCGGTCCGCCTGTGGCTTCCTGACCGAGGCTGGGACGGTTCCCTGCCAGGGCTGCCAGGTCAGCTGGGAAGCCGTGCCCCAGCGAGTCAGGGAACACGCCTCAACTAACTGCTGCTAAAGAACCAGTCTTTTCCTACAAAGACTGTGAAGCATCTATTATATTTCAATTCAGTGCTTATATGACAAAATAAATTTTTAAAGCTAACTGAACCATTAATAAACAGAATCAATTTATTTTTAATTCTTGTCTTTCATGTCCTTATTAAACCTATAAAGAGATTTCTATCCATACAAAAACATGTTGGGTATTTTGAATTTGGTGAGCTGTTCCTGTTCTTGGAGTGAAAAAGAGAATGTGGAAACTCCAAAAAAAAAAAAAAAGATTCTAAGATGCTCTAGAAGTGTCAAGTTCCCAACAGCATTGTTCCAGTATGAAGAAGAGTCTTCTGGTAAGCAGTAATTACCAGGAAATTATTTTTCACAAGGAAAGCACAATACAGGAAAGAGAACATTTTCATATTGGTGCTGCTCCAGAAGCTCAGAAAGGTCTCATAATTATCTGTCAGCAACTGCATCACTGTTCTGTTGTAAGCCTGCTTTCAGAGACAGTTACAGTTCATGCCACTTATCACTCTCATAGACTTTCCCAGGCACTCTTAAAATTTGCTATTATAGACAAATGCTAAGCTCCCTGAAGCAGCCTGTGGTTACAGACTAGTTTTATTGATTTATGAAAGGTGAAGACAGAAGTCATAATTACCCTGTATTTGCATGTGTTCACACTTTGAGTATGCATTCACCGCATGACAAAAGCAGAGAAATGTTAGGATCAACTTCCAGACAGTGGGAACAATGCAGGGTGGAAGCACCCTGCATCTCTAAAAGCTGAATTTGTGGAATTTAGGCACAGTACAAACCAAGGAGGCTACAACATGGCTGCTAAGGTCTCACCAGTTGGGCTCCCCATAGCTAATTCTTTTCTGAGCTCTTACCTTCTGTGTTTACTCCATCAGTCCTTCCCTGTTGCTATAGGTGAGGAAATGAGGACAAAAAATATTTGTTTGCTAACGTGTCAAAAATAACTAGAAATAGTTCATTTGCCTGCTTTCTCAGTGGATGCCACAGTTACTGTTCATGTCACATTGTACCCACCAAAAACTCACAAGCTTCCACTGTTTGGAGTCCAAAGGGAAGTCTCACATTGAGGTAAATCAGAAGAATTGAAATATTAGTGCTGTCATGTGTAGAAGGTGATGCTAATCTGGTCTGTACATGCCCACAAATGCACTGTCTGGGTCAGCATTCAAATAGCATTCAGCATTCTAAACTTGGTAAAGCAAGAAAACAGACACCTGACAAACACTTTTTATTCAGTGTACTTGGTATTATTTAGAGAAGTGCATCCTTCTCAAAAAAATTATCATTCTTCTGTCATATGTGAACACACCTTCTACAGACACGGCTATTTGCTCCACACAATTGGTCCCCCAGAGTATATAGTTAATAGTGCAGGCTATATGGAAACTTATTCTGAGCTGACCACTGTGTGTAGCAGGTGATATTCCTCTATTTTGTATTTTCTCAATCGATTTATATGTATCCGTATCAGTTTTCCAAGACCAGAATTCTTAATATTGCTACTTTTATTCTCAAGTAGGCATTGCAATATTTAAAGGAAGCTTTTACTGTAAAACAGAGGAAATGTTCACACTTGATTCCAGTTAGTATTACAATGGCACAAAATGTCAGCACAATAAGCTGCTTAAGGACAGCCAAGATATTTACTTTATCTTATATTGGATTTTGTAGTAGCTTAACAGAGGGCTAGTGAAATCATCTTAATCTATGACATTCTGCTTAGTATTTGCCATTTCCTAAATTTCTGCAAAGAATTCAGGATAAAGTTGAAATATTTCCTGGGCTTTGTGGCTTTATGACCAATTAATAGAAAGGTTATAGGTTATATATTAAAAGCCTGACAGTTATTTTTTGCAATGGCATCCTCCGCAGCATTTAACCTAGGTAGGAAAAAAAAATCAGATTAAAAAGACAAGTTATGTTTTGGAAAATTTGATCTCTGTGAAACTTTAACTTATTCTGAAATCTTGAGCTCAACCTATCTGTAAATGTGATTCTTTCCACTGCAGTGTTTTCAGCTACAGGCACAAAGGCAAATGAAATTAAGTATGAATGAAACACAATGTTTATAAAACATTGTTCTCTTGAAGGAGGAAATGTGATATAGTAACAGAAAAGGTACCATGAACTTGTCTTGCAAACTGCTGGAAAGTACAACAGTTTATCTGCTATGAATATGTCATATGCTTTGAAAGGCAGAAGCTGACTCCCAAAATAAGACAAGGAGAATATATAATAATAGGAATAATAAAGGCCACTGAAAGGAGGTCTTACCAAAATATTTAAGAGCAAACAGGTTGACTGCAATAGAGCTGCCACCAAAATGGACATGTATCTGTAACTACGTAGAGCTTTTTTCTCCACAGAGCTGGGGAATAGGAGATCAGAGAACCTGAAAATTTTTGAGGCAATTGAGGGAAAACTACTTTTGGGCAAAATGCGCAAAGGAAAAGGTCTACAGCAGTGATAACTAATATTTTCAAAGATGACTGGAGTCCCTTTTTCACCATAAACTATCCAGATATAAGTTTAGAGGTTTATATTTTCTCACAAGTTCTGGCATGTGTAGCTTCATTGATTTATTACATTGTCACTCTTGGTGTCTGCCCTTCCTCTGCATCAGAAATTTATCACAGCAGTGTTGGTGGACTCAAACTGTGTTGGCTTTTCAGCTGCTGCATCTTGCAGTAAATACATTCACCTGAGCCATGCTCTTTGTCAGTTTTAGGTAGTGCTGGGCACAGTGAACTATAACAGAAATAAATGTGTTCCCTTAAAAGTCATTCCTCAGCATTTTCTGCTCTTTCACTGTTGTGTGAGCTAAGAATTAGCACATTTGATCTTCCTGCTACAACTGAGGGGCACAGTGGTGGGTCATGGCAACATCATAAAGTCTGCAACACTGCACACCACCTTGGTAAAATTCCTCTTGTGACATGCGGCCAGAGGTCCACATATCTTAAGACAAGCTGTTTGTGTCCACATCTGTCTTTCAAACTGTCCTTCATTTTTAAAACCTTTGTTTCTTCTTCCAGTCGTTGGCATTTCATATCTAACTATGAGAAATTATTTGTGATCTCATTTCTTTTTGGCTAAAGGAAAGATACTTTATTCTTTCTATCTAT
Source organism: Acrocephalus scirpaceus scirpaceus (assembly GCA_910950805.1). Taxonomy (NCBI): domain Eukaryota; kingdom Metazoa; phylum Chordata; class Aves; order Passeriformes; family Sylviidae; genus Acrocephalus; species Acrocephalus scirpaceus. The sequence continues at coordinate 48,972,833 of OU383773.1, forward strand.
TGTTCCTGTTAAAAATCTATTAATTTATTGATGTTTATTTCTGCTGCAGCAGTTGACCACAACAAAGATTTTAGAATCTGATCTTTTGTTGATTGTTGCTGATAAATAAGCTAAAACTAAATTCAACATGATCTGCTGCTATTTGTGTTCACTCAAAAACATTTACAGCTCTAAAATATTTTATGTGAATTGAATCAATTAATATAAAATCATCATATTTAACCTCACATAGTGTCTTGAAAAGGAAAAAATATTCCCTTTCCTAGCAACAATGCAGCTACATTTTAACAGCCTAATCTGTAACTGTTCTAGATACTGTATTTATTATAAACATGTATTTTCTCAGCTTTTCAACTTTCTTCTTTTTTAGTTCTACAACTCAAATTTTTTAATTACAGGTTCCTCATTATATTTAATTGATTATATTGTCTGTGGCTTTTTTTTACCATATTAAAAAAAAAGTTTTTAGCTGTTTCAATTTATTTTCTGAACTCAGCTAATGAAATCCTCCATAACCTGGAGTCTCTTCTTCCTTCTGCTTCATTTTCTTTCCCTCTGTATATGGAAAATCTATTTCTGTTCCTCTCAATCCTTTCAGTTATTGTATCATTGTAGTGGTGATTTTATTCTCTTTTTATTCCTCTGAGTATCAAGTTTTCAGTATTTTCTGGCTTGGCTGGTTTTGTCCTCTAAAAATTTGTGGCAAAATAATTGAAATGGGTCACATATTTCTCCTTTTTTTCCCCTGTGTTTACATATGATCCAAGAATTACACACTTTTGAAACCTTCTCAAGATACAGATCTTGTCTGGTCACCTAAATACTTTCATATTTATTAATTAAAATGATAGGAAACCCATTGTTGTCATATTAAAATATTGTAAATTATTTGACTGGGACCCTAGAAAAATCTGAGGTAATATTTTTCTCAACTCTACCAAGTTGTCCATTGGAATATGGAAAGGGGAAGAGGTAAAGAGTACAAGTATATGGCATTCCTAGTTAGAGACTACTTTTCTAATTTACTGATATTTAAACAACTTTTTGAAACAATGGGAAGATTTGCAATTAGATTTCTCATTCTTGCTTTAATGAGCAAGAAATTCTGGCCTACAGAATTTCACAATAAAATATGTTACAATCTGTCACAATAGAATAATAAAGCACACTGCTGGATTAAGAGTCCAACCATAAGAGAAAATTGAAAATTAGATCTGACAACAATACATTAAACAATGAAATTACAGGTGACTTTTCACGCATAAAAACAATAATTAAAAGCAAATTGCATATAATATTTAAGTTTTGTTGTACATTTTCAGTACAGTTCAATGGCTTTCTCAGATCAAGCATTGAGTAGTTTTTATTATCTTGAATGTCTCTTACAGAGAAAGAGGTAAGACTGAAAACAATTTAGCATGCTAGTAATTTATATGGGTACCTTATAAGAATGGTTTTATTTCATATTATTTGCTCCAATAATCTAAATAACAAGAGACCACAATGACTACTTCTTGTAGCAGTACTGTACATTGCAAGGTAAGACAAAAGGCAAGATAAATTAAGTAGCTGAATGAGGAAAATCAATTTCTACTGCCTGATAAATCAGAGCAAATTCAAAGTCAATAGAATGATCCAAAATTTATACCAGAATAAAGCAGAACCTTTTTTTTTACTTTTTCTCAAATACTAACTGAAGCATAGGGCATTTCAAGGAGTTTAATGACTATCTGAATTTAATGGCACTTGTCTGCAGTTCATACCTTCAGTGTCTCTCACTAGTTTTCAACCCCCAGGAAATTACCTGCTTCAGACATGACTTTGTGTAATGAATTTTGAACAATTTGAGCAGATTTTAAACACAAGAGATGATGTCTTAATGAAAACTATTTGAGTCTATAAAACATTTTTCTTCCCTTAGTATATTAGGTTTGCATGGCCAGGTTTTAATAGCAGGGATCTACAGAGGTGTTTCTGTGAGAAGCTGCTGCAAATCAATCCCAGGTGGCTCTAACATGGATGTGCCACTGCCCAAGGCTGGGCCAATCAGAAGGGATAATTCCTCTGTGATAATATATTTAAGAAGAAGGGGGAAAAAAAAATGTTATTGCACAGATTTAATTGTGGCCAGAGAAGAGTGGAGTGACAGTATGTGAGAGGAACCACTCTGCAGACACCAAGGTCAGTGAAGGAAGATGGGGAGGAGATGGTCTGGGAGTCAGAGCTGAGATTCTCTTGCAGCCATGGTGATGCCCAAGGTGAAGCCTGTGAAGGACCACAAAGATGCAGAGAGGTCCATGCCAGAGGTGGATGTTTGAGAGGAGGCTTTAAATACATTTTGTGCTGGAGCATATTTCCTGGTAGGAATTGTGACCCCATGGGTAGCCCATGCCGGAGCCGCCTGTCCTTGAAGGACTGCACTCTTTGGAAGAGTGACACAGCTGGAGCAGTTTATGGAGAACTGTTACTTGTGGGAAGAACTAACATCGGAGAAATTCATGGAGAACTATTTCCCATGGTAGTGACTGCATGTGGAGCAGTGGAAGGACTCCTTTTCCTGAGCAGCAAGAGAAACAACCTGGGATGAGCTGACCATAAGCCCCATTCCCTGTCTCCCTGCACTTACGGGGGGAGAACGTAGAGCTGGGAAGGAGGTAGAGGTGGGGGGAAGGTGTTTTTAGGGCTTTACTTTACTTCTGCTTATGTGTTTCTGATTTCATTAGCAACAAATTCAATGAATATTTCTAAGTTGAATCTATTTCGTCCAAGACAGTATTTGATGACTAATCTCTCTTGGTTCTTATCTCAACTAAAGAACCTTTGTTATATTTTCCCTCCCCTATTCAGTGGTACAGGGGAGAGACAGAGTGGCTTTGGTGGGTGCCTGGGATCCAGACAGGGTCAACTCACATTTCAGTTGCCAAAGGTGGCACCAAAAATACTACAGAAACACATCCATACTCCAAGCAGGCTGGCACTTTACTGGCTATGTTTCCACTCTGCTCATAGTTCCTCAAATTGGTATATCCCTCTGCCTCAATTAAAACTGTGGCAATAGTAGGGATCAACTTACAGATAGATCTTATGGGGCCAAAAATAGACACAAAACTGTTGTACTTGTACATGTATGCTGAAGACCCTAAATGAAATAAAAAAAAAGAAAAAAAAACCAAAAAGCAAAGCATGTTTCCCAGTTTCCTTAGACAGGACATGTTTCCTCATTTGCACACCTTAAGTATCAACTAACTAAACCTAGAGTGACCTACAAGACATTTATTGGTTTGCTTTTCCTCACTTTTCCTATCAGTGCTGTCAGTAGTTAAACAGCAAGAAGTTTAGAGTGAGCCATTTTATGCCCATTCATTTTCCAGGTCTAGCACAGTCCAAAATGTAAAGAATTTTGTTGCTAGCCTTGCAGTGTACTACTGGTTATTGCAGGGCTTCTAACATTTATATATGACTACATGATCATAAACTTGCAGCCATGTAACTATGCCTGATATGAGTCTCTCTATTTCACTACATCACTGATTTCTGCAGATTCATAGCAAGATGACTCAGTCCTGCAGTAAATCTTAGGCTGTATTTCCACTGAATAAGCTCCTTTCCCATTTTCCTTATCTTGGCTTTACTGTTTGAACCGTGATAGCTTGTTACTGTGGACAAGGTGACCTTTTATTAAGAGTTCACTTGGGAAAGTTTTGTCCTGTCATGGTAACAATGATTTATCATCCTTAAAATCAAAACTTCAGAGTCCCTTTCTCCTGCCTCTGGAAATGACATAAGGTGGTATGAAATAACCTCCTAGGTCCACCAAAATCCATGATCTCTCAGTTACCACAAAAAAAAAAATTAGCTCTGTCCTGGATAAGACCAAGATAATTCTATACACAATAAATAACACTTTTTTTTAATGTGTAATATTCCCCAATAATTCCTGAATGATGAAAACTACACAAAAATTCAGTTTGTTGTTGAACATCACCAAAGTAACTCCCCCTTGTTTCCTGCAGTGGGATTTTTACCAAGCGTTTCTTGATTCTCCTTTCTTCACAGTTCAGGAATAATAAAAAATATTTTGTTCACTAGATAAACTAATAGGTAATAGGCTTTAGATGACAAGAATGTTAATAATTTAGAAGGAACAGATAAGATCAACAGTAATGAGTCTGATGTATAAAAATAGTAGGATGGGATGCAAGAAACAAAGGAACATTTTAGCTTTAGATTTTTTTTCACAAAAGAACAGTCAAGGAAGAGAAAAGTAGATAAGCCATGTAGGAAAATCACCAGGGTTGTTGTGGGTTTTTGTTTGTTTGTTTGTTTTTTGTAAGAGACATAGTAATTTTCTGGCAGCATTGGCTTTATGAGCCTGTTATGTGTGTCTTCAGGCAACATAACAATGAAATTAATATTAGCAGGGTAGTGTAGGAGTTCTTGTTTATCCAGAAAGAACATCGATTGTTTTCACTCTGCACCAACCATGTAAGTATCTTGAAGGAACAAGAAAGAATAGGCAATTGAGAACATCAGTATTAAAACCCACTTAAAAATAGCCTTAATTAAGAAAAGAATAAAAGCATCAGAAATAAATTTCACCTAGTCAGAGGGAAATACCTAACTGAAAATAGGCTCAAGTTGATCAGAATTTGGAGGCTTCTCTACGGGGTACAGTCTGCATTATTGCATTGATTTATATTTTGTCAAGGGTAAAGCCTATTGGTCCTGATCTAAAAGAGCTATCCTCATACCCATGTTCCCATGAGCTGGAAACATTAGGTTTTTTTAATCCTTTACTAAATGCTTTCCTTGACCGGAGTTCGGTACTGTGCAAGAGACAAGGCTTTACTGCCTTTGAAAACACCACATGCACAAGTATTTAGGTTACTGGATTAGAACTTTGGAGATGAGAATCCTCTGCTCTGTGGACTCAATTCAGAGCAGGTTTTCCTGGCTATCCTATTTGAACTGCACTTCTTTGGGGCAAGGGGTCTTTCACAACATTTGCATATTTATCCATTAGTTGTTCTAAGTGGCCTCTGAGTTTAATGTGGATCTCTTTGTAAGTAAATTAATAAAAGGAATACTATTAGATGTGCATTATCCCAAATTATATTTGTGCATCTTAAAGTAGAACATTAGTGATTTTGCTTTGGTTTAGGTCTAACAAGCTTGCATAAATTGACTAAAGGTAATGGAATCCATAAGCATTTAGGTTCTTCTTCAGAATTGCCTTTGTTTTGCCTCAAAATCTACAAAACCCTCTCAAGTTAATATTTATGTAGCAATAGATTTTATTTTTTTAACATATTACTCTTTAAAGAGGCATTCTTTTATAAGGGTTCTAGCTTTTCTATGAAATATATTAATGGATAATGCATGGAGAGTAAACTCGTTTATAATGTCAATATTATTTTGCTTTTCCTCTTTTAGGCTTTAGACATATTAATTTCAAAATTTCTTTCTTAATTATTAATTCATGTATATTAGGGACTGTTTTTAACCACTGTCTTTACATACGGTTACTTTCTGTAAAACATGTTCATCTGAGGGGACTCCCACACTGAAAAAGTACCTTACAAATCATATTCGATTTATGATGGTCCCAGGAACCTGATCTTGGACTACTACTTTGCTGCACAGACAAGGATGAGTAAAACAAATTACCTCATTTCAGAAGTGCATGTAGTTCTTGTTAGACTACGGCTCTGTGGGCATCAAGACTGCACCTGTTATCTCCAAACATCACCTGCTGATTTTTAGCTGACCTTTCAGCAGAATATCTGAGAAACAGCATGTACAGGTCCCAGTCACCCTGTCCATTGCACTGTAGCTTGACAAATCACAACCAAGTTGCAGCAAGACAGAAACTTGGCATCCTTTATCACCCTGAGAGAAGTGAGCCTCTCTGTAGGTCCTGACGTATTCCAACTACCAGAAATACTCTGTTTGTTATAGTATGAGCAAGAACATGATCAACAATGAAAACTGACAATATGCAGTCATTTTTCAATGAATAAATGTAGAATTTTAAAGAAACACAATCTGCCACTTCTCGACATCTTACTTTTACTACTGAGAATGCCTTGCAGCTGAGGAAATAGCACATTCTGCAACAGAGATAATATGCAGAAGCTGAACACGGAATTATGCAGAAGAACCAGAATAAATGAGATATTTCAGAGCTGAAAGCATTAACTTCATTCATGTTTCAAGCCTGAACTAGATATTCTCTTCTGCCATGTGAACGCCTTGTGAATGTGAATTGTGAATAACCTAAGAAATGAGAAAGATTACACTACACAACTTATAATAAAATCCCAATGCATTTATTGAGACTTGCTTTGTTTCCCTCCAACCTGCTTCCTAATATAAAAACACTTCTTCACATATTGACATTTCTCTGTCACCTCATATTATGTCTTACAGGCATTTCAATTTCCTTTTCCTAGCCTTAAACAACCCCTAAATTATCAAGACAACTCATCATCACCAGTTTTTTGTTAATTGTTGCTGATCAAGGGCATGTTATTTATATGGACAGGGTAAAGATAACAAAGACGTCTTTTTGCAGTGTGAGAGGCTGTGGGTTACTCAGCTTGTTCTGAATTTTCAAAGGTAAATAAGCAAAAGTTCAATCTAGTAGACTAAGAGTTTTAAGAACTTTTTTCATTTCAAGGAATGAAAAGGGAGCTCATAAGATAGTTTTGATCTATTCAGGGTGGCCTGAATAACAAATAATACAAAATGCTTTTTTTTATTTGAGTCTCTAGGACTATTAAGGTGTAAAGAATTTTATATCATTCTTGGTTGGAAAAAAAAATAGGTCAGACCTAGTTAAATATTCTGAAACTAAAAAATGTATTTTCTCTGTCTTGGGAGAAAAACCTCAATAAAGGATCTGAAGTTCTATCTCATCCAGGGCTTGTCTAGGCATACTTTGGCTGCATTGCCGATGCACCTACAATCACTGTTCTCTTCTGCAAACTGGAACATGGGGTTCCCTGTGCCTGACACATACATTGTCTTTGATTCATGTTCCACTTGCTTTACCTGATGATACTTATAGCGGATGGGAACTTACCAGCTGAATTGTAGAGAAATTAGCTGACAGGAAACTTGACCTACTGTCACTACAGGAAACTGCTGAGGGCAGAAAGAACCTAACTAGAACAGAATACATTATCTTTTGACAGTTCTTCACACTTCAGTCTCAAAAAAATTGCTGTTATTAAAGATGGAAAATTAAGGTAGTTTTTGGTTTTGATAATAAATTTTGAAAAAGAAGAAAAGAACTGAAATATCAAAGCAATGTTTACTGTGGGGCATCTACATGTCCCTTATGAATGAATCACACTTATACCCATAAATACTTCAGAGACCTGTCATAATCCAGGGATATACCAAGTCTTCCTCTCTGATTTTCAGTTAGTAAGGTCCTTCAGCTCTTTTTCTCTCAACAGTCTGCATGCTGGCAGTATAATGTGTATTTTGGAACTGTGGGTATCAGATGGTGCTGATGGAAGGCATACCATTCAGAGGAGCTCACCACCAAAAAAGGGTGTGCCATTCAGAGGCCTCAATACGGAGCTGTGACTGGCTATGTAATCAGAGGCAGATACAGGTCATATTTTGTTGTTGAGAGCTGAAATGGAATGTGTGAGAATGTGTGTGGAGTCTATGCTGAACCTATTTGAATAATAGCTATAAAGTGTGAAAAAAAATTCAAGACAATGCATTTAAATGTGAGTTTCTCTTGACTTTACAAGAACTTTGGTTTCTTCCTGGAAGGTGCATTGAACTGATACCAAAGAAACAGATCTATCTCAGAGGTGAATTGGGTCTTGAAAGAGAATTAACATCTTGGATATAAATCTTAGCAATATATGTCATATCCTCATTAAGTAAGTTCTGACATTCTCCCAAATAAAGCAGAATTGAATATACCAAAAGGCAATATTAAATCTTATTACCAGTGAAACACATGGTTTGATTACATATACCTTGCTGGTAAGGTAGGAATCCATTGTAACAACAAAGGAATTTTTATGCCCTTTGAGGCAGCCACCTAGAAGGACAAAGGTTTACAAAGGCAGTGAGGTGAAATAACACATACAACAAGAATAAAGCCACCTTCCTGCATTTAATTTACCTGTAACTGAAACAGTTGACTCCTGTTTGAGTGGCATGGCTTCTCTTGATTGTGTTGTGACCAGGAATGTCTTGAATTAAGCTCATGGCAGGTCTGAAAATGTATTCCAAGTGTAGGACTCAGCACAAGCTTTAGTTCTGTTTTAACATTCTGTATATAAGTTATCCAGTGTTAGCTAAAATAAGTATATCTTTAGTAGCAGTTGCTTATCTATAACCAGAATCTCTAAGAGACAAGGAGGTAACATAGTGTGTGAATCAATACATGCAGGTGACCAAGGGCTCCCCAAAAATACCACAGGTGAAATGTAAAGAGTAAATTTATTTCATTACTGTCCTGGTTAGAGGATCCCAAAACAATGCTGGGCTGCAGAGAGAAACAAAACAAGGATGTAGGTGCCATCAGGCTTAGTCCCAATTTAATTTTTGTTCAAAAGAAAACCCAAGATTCTAGATGCGTTACTTTAAACTAAACTATTAGATAACATATAGTCCTACTTTTTGTTGATTTATGATAGATGTAAATTAACAGTCAATGACACATTTTACCAGCTTGAAATAGGCTTAAAATGTTTTCAATGCTACAAGACTAAGTAACGTACCTGAAGGACAGCCCAAATGAGCAAATACGGGTGAAAGCCTTCCTTGATACCTACTGATTTCAGTGAGATCTGGAAAACATTCAAAATAAGCTAAGTGTACTTGTGGCTTAGTAATGGATCTACTTATGAATTACATAAAAATCTATCAATGAACTAGACTATATAACTGTTTTCAAATTGATGCAGCTTATAACAACTTTCCAAGTTCAAGTTCATATAACATTTAAACTAAGTTTCTCTACACCTGATTTTTTTATTAAAAAATATTCAGATTTTCTTCCCTATAACTTCAAGGATTATAAATAAGGGTGCCCCATAGAATAAAATGAATTTGGATATGTTGGAACTTTTTTAACAGTACTGATGAATGAAAATTACCTGTAGTATTGCACTATGCCCAAATTCCTTTTGATTATTTTCGTTTAGAGGTGTTCTTTTTGCATGATGTCTTGAGATATCATTTTTTCCTTTTTTTGCATTATTATATTAAGTCAAAATATAGTAATATAATGTAAGGAAAATATAAGCTAAATCTCAGAAGATCATTCATGACAAGGATATCAGTAATCTTTGGAACATTCTGTGTGTAAAAGTGGCAGAAAACCATTCAAAATTTATATGAGACTGGGATGTCTGGGCAACATTTTAACATTTAAAAAAAAATCATCAATTGGCAAAACAACAAACTCAAAAGTGACTTAGCTAGTGTTCCTCTCTCCATATATCTCCAATGTTGTGCAAGGGGTCACTATAAAGCTGAAGAACACCCTTGTTATTTTTTCATAATTTCACAGTCTGGTCAGTAAACAAACCTAGTGTATTGTCTATCTAATCAAAAGCTTGGAAATTTACCATAATTTTCAGATTTGCATTGTCCTCTCTACTGCATTATGCCTCTTTTGACAAAAATATATAAATTTCCCCATTTCAGTCTTGTCACTGACCAATTATAAGAATTTTGATATATGTTGCTATCAGGAAAATACAGAATTTTCCATCTCTGAGAAAATTTCAGGTTCAGTATGAATTTGAAAGTATGGATAAGCTGATGCTTCAAAACATGAGGTGAGAAGGAAGAAGGAGAGGACTTTGAAAATTTTCCGTGGTAGGAAAGAGTCCAATCTGACAGATGGGGTGACCAGCCTAAATTCTTAACTATGAAATTTCATTATCACTTTCTTACATGCACAATATTCAGTGTTACTACAAATAATAAATTTATTCATTGTTTTTATAAATCTAGTCACATTTCTGCATTCAAGCTTATTATCTTCTCTGATAGCACATTCAAGGACTGAGAGCACATTTTCTGAACAAATAATTCACTTAACTTCAACTATGATTCCTCATTTTTCTTTTCCCCTGCTGGTCCATAATTCTTATTTGTATATTTTTAAATGCCTTTTTAGTCTTTCAGAAAATTCAGATCTAAGGAAATATTAAAAGGTCTTCCAGATAGAAATGCTTTCTCTGACAAGATGCTTAATATTGACTTTGGCTCTACCACTGTTCAACTTCAAGCCTTAAGGCCTTTCAACACTTATAATTGTATATATTTATGTTTTCTTCAGATAAGATAAATCAAAGAACCAACACAATTTTGAATTGACAGATATAAATCAAGTGTATATATTAACAAGCTAAAGTGAGTTATTAGAAATCTGATGTTATAGGCCTTCCACTCCATTATATATATATGTATATATATATATACATATATATATATATATACATATATCTCCAGAAAATGTATTACTTTAAATCTTCTCCTTCATGTGTAATCATGGCAATGGAATGCACTCAGAGAAACAATTAAAAAAAATTGCAATTGGATATCCAACATATAGCCCAAGATATGGAGATCCTGTAATTAATTGTTTCTGTTATTAGCAGATCTTTGATGTTTGAAGCTTGCATATAAGTTGAGATGTTTGCATTTATCTGAGTTTTCAAACATTTAATTACTTATATCAGAACTTTTCAACATATTTCCAAAGTGTTCTTCCTTGAGGTTATGTGCTGGGTTGTTGGTTTTTTTTTTTTTTGATTTTTGTTTCAGACCCAATTATACTTTACGCCAATGAAAAACCTGTCTTTGTCAGAAATCTCCAAATACTCTTTTCATATGGGGTTATCCACCCCCTTTTTCATCTGGGAGAAGCTGTAATGACCACTAGTGCAGCAGATTCACTTTTCTTGCACAGATCTGATCACTCATGCATACATTCATTAAGGTTTTCTGAAATCTCTTACTGATATCTAGGTGAGAGACTGCCATTCTTTATCGAGACTGTTGCTGTAAGATCCAGAACAAACTCATCATACTTCAAGCCACAAAGAGATATTCTGGTGGTTATACAGGTGAGAAGTGTATCCTAAAAACTGAACCTTGCTAGTGCCTGTTGCTCATTGTGCAACATAAATCTTCCTTGTGAATGCTAAGTCATGACACTGGCCTACATCTCTATGGAAGTGACTGCCAGTGTACAAATAAGAAATGTGGATGGATAATGAAGATGCTTGCACAAGATTAGATTATAAAAACGGAGAATCAGCCCCCTAAAGGAAAAGTGGAAATCACAATGACTTAGATTTAAAGCAAATATTTAAAAATAAAACCAAATAGACAAAGAAATTTCAGAAAACACTTGGAACAAAGACGTAATACCACAGATTTCAAAGAGAGTAGAAAATTAGGGCAAAATGATATTCAACTTGGATGAAGGGAAATACTATGTAATAATACACATATGGAAATAAACACAAAAACTTTTTTAGAATGGGTTTTAGCAACAAATAAATTGAGATAAGCAGTTTACCTAGTTTTAATTTGCATAATTTAGAACATCCCTACCTAAACAACTGTTCATGTTAATCCACTGTCTAAATTTATAGAAAATAAAAGGCAGATGAAGATTTGGTAATGAATATTATATTATACATTTTTTTCAATACTACTGTTCTTTAGGAATAGTCCAATATAAGTGTGGAAACTAAACACAAAAATATCTCAGAGATATTATTCCTCTAGGGTTCTTACTGTGCTGTAGATATGTTGTTGTATTATGAGTATCAGACTGTCTTTCCAAGACAGACATTTTGCAAGTTCCAAAGAAAACAGCACACTTCAGAGAGCTCAAATTACTAAATTGCACAGAAAGAATGAAAGCTTTAAGCAATGAGCCTAATCTAAAATGTCTGCAACACCATTATAGTGCCAGGAATTTCTGTGAAGCCCTGCTACACCTGTTGTTTCTCTTCCAACTGTATGTTTCTTAGCTAACAGAAGGATAAGGGAGCAGACAAAAATGGTTGCAAACAATGGGATGGCATTCGGAAGACCTCATTTTAATTCCAAGTGCTCTTACCAATTTCCTATCTTATTAAGACTAAGTACATAATCCTTCTAGATCCCATTGTGTGCTCATAATGGTGCTTTCGTGAATTCTTTGTAACAGAAAATATCCTTTGCTATGTTTATATATCTACATACTATATTCATGGTATTATCTAGAGTTGTACATTCACAGCATGGTTGCTATGAAATTAAAGCTTAGTGACAGAGAAAGCAATTATGGTTTAGCAATTAGGACAAGCAGGAAAAGTAGAGTAAATTAAGATGGCAAAAAAAAGGCACAGAATATGAGAAATGGATTGTTACTAATGAGAATGATAGCCATGGATAAAACTTCACTGTGTACTAAGGCCTTAATTGCAGGAATTCTCTGAACACACAGGAAAATAGACTTGCACTGAGGGTGTCCGGTATGACCAACAAGTCTCTTTCAAATTTACAAGATGCATCACAACTTTAATTACATTCCACAAATAAAAGAGTAAGGTATCTCATACTATTGTTAGTAAGGCAAACACAAAGATTAAAATACTTTTTTTAGACTTTACATTTTTTCATGGTATATCAAGGAAAAGATCTTTTTTATTAAAGTTTTTTTCCAAAGCCACCTGAGAGATTCAGAGGCTCCAGTCCCTGTTAAAATTAAATCTACTAGGCAGCTTTGAAAGTCACAACTTTACAGCAAAAACAAAGAGCTGTCAATGCACAAAGACACTTGCAAGTATGAACCATATGCTGTCTCTGCAGGACATCCTAAAATTAATCAGGCATCTTGGTTTCTATCATATTATATCAAAGAAACAAAAGCTTAGACTTTGTATTGTTTCTAAAAAGGAGGATTCATTAAATTCAGATGATCTCTATCTGGAGACATTACAATCATTGGGATTATTCAAGTTGAAACTGCTTTTATGTAGCAGCCTTTTTTTTGCATCAGAGCTTGCGCTCTCTCTCTAACCCATGAAGTACAGAATACTAAGATATAGAAGTTTAAAGATGTCCCTGCAGAATGCTAGTACAGAACAAAATGTATGTCCGTATATAGACATAATCTTGTTCTATATATTTATTCAAAATTAGTGTAGTCAGGGAAAAATATGTTTTTCCAAAACCCAATTATAAAATCTAACCTGGACTGGTTATTTTCATTCAAACAACACAAGATGAATTGAAACATTGGGGTTTCTTATGTAATTCAAATGGGTAGGAAAGAATCGTCCCCTACCCTCCAGAAAAATTCTGATCTTGAGAGTCAGTATATCTTAAATGCATACAAAGTTAGTAAAAGCAGGATATACAACAATTCTTTTGATTTTAGGCACCAGTCTTTATATGCAGGTAGACATTGCATAAGTAAGATCAGGTAAACACTGTATTTACAATTATTAATATGAAAACACTTACAAAATGCTTCTACAGTGTATGCCAAAGACTCCAGTTTTACTGATTCCTTATTGTAATAATTGACAATTCCCTGCTTCTTCAGCTATCTTTCTCAGTTTCTCTACATTTTAAATTTCACAACTAGTGATATACACACAAGTAGATAAGATTAGGAAGATGATTTGGCTCTGGGCAGGTTATTCCATAATGTTTTATTATGTTTGCTCATTCCCTGAAGCAGCTGGTATTGACTGCTGACAGAAATAGCACATTGAATTAGCAGATCAGTGGTTTGACCTGTAATGGCAATTCCAATTGTCCTTTGCTGCCATGAGCACAGAGGTTTAATCAAAATGGATGTAAATTAGCTCAGACATTTTAAAATTGAGGTATGTTATACAAACTGCATACAGAAAAAGATTCTTCTAATGTAATTTTGGCAAATGTCATCTTTGGACCAAAGACAGGAACAATTAAAAATCTAGATTTTCTGAGTCATCTCTCACAGGGAAAACTTATGTCTTACTGCCCATCCAGCTCCACCATGAACTTTATCAATTCTTGCCCCAATACTGCCCTCTTTCATTCCTCCCTCAAGAAAATTACTTCCAGTGACCAGGAGACATCATAGAACCTAACTTTTTGCAGGATGATGAGCGAGATGAAAACAACATGGAAATATTTGTGACAAATAGGGTTTCTGAAGATTGTGAGAGTATTTCTTCTTGCCTAGAAAGGTCCATTAACACTGAAACATGATATTTGGAAGAACAGCCAGGGTATAACAGAGATTCTACTTATGACTACTGCAATAATAGTTTTAGAGTCTATCAGGACGACTGCAAAACCAAGTAACTTTGGAAGATTTAAACCCATCTACATATTGGCCTAAGTTTTTATGAAAAACAGGTTTTGTTTAAGTGCATACAATGTAAATAGAGTGTAATGTCATTCCATCACCTAACACACTTTTTAAATTAGTTTGTACACTATTAATACAGACATGTTACAGTTAAAAAAAAATTCTAGAAAGTAAACCACCTTTAAAAGAAGCCAAGATAAAAAGCCTTGCACATTTTATCAAAACTAAGAATACTGGGTTTATTCTCTTAATTATGTTCAGTTCTATAAAGGAATCCAACAGAGCACTCAGACTTCCTTAAGGGCAGATGTACAGAGAGCATAAGAACTCTCAAAGTCATGCAATACTTCATAAATAAGTTTAGGAATACACTTTTCTAATAGGTATTTCATCAGATAAGGCCGCAGTCATAATTTAACTAAGTTTATGATTAACAGTGGAAGTACTACTTAACTGCTGAAATACTTGCAGATCTCCCCACTACTCCTCCTTTAGTTTCTCTTTCTTAGATAACTTTCATGAAGGGCATCTGACACACTGCCTCTTCAGCTTCAGCTCAGGTATACTTTTTTCCTGTGTGCTTGATTCTCTTTTTCCAAAGGTATCATTTTAAGTCTTGAATTTTATATTAATATGTTCCTGACTTTATAAAGTTTTACCATGCAGGCAAAAGAAGAAATGTGGGTGTTTTACTTGCTGGATATCTTTGTCTCTTTTTCTAGAATTAGATGTTTCATTCTGTTAACTTTAGAGCTTAATCACATTGTCATTATTTTCATGGAGAATGTTCCTGTGATACACAGGAGGTGAAGAAGGAGGTCCTTGTCTTTATATCACTATACTCTTCTTACAGTATTTCCTTCAGGAAATGAATTTCATACTTAATAATTCCAGTATAGTTTAGGAGAATTTAGTTGAGGTGGGGATAAAATAAAATTTGCTTTTAAAATCAAGCATCTGAATTTTGCTCATGGGAAAATAGATAATTTTGTTTTATGCTTTATGAACATGTGCAAAGCAGATGTCTAATTTCTAGTTTCCTCCAATAACTCCAGTGGTGATAGGGGCCTAAACCAGGTGTGCTTGAATGGTATCTGAAGATGAGAATAGGAGATAAAATTGCCAATTTTTAGTCTGGAACTGGTTTTGGTTTGCACACACTGTTTTACTGTGTTTGACTGACTTTTCACTTAACAAATTGAGGAAATGCTACATTTGCAATAGTGTACAGAAGTATAGACCAATAACATGTGAATCTGCCTAGAGAGATGTCATGCTGAGTTAAGGCAATGTTTTGCAGCTCTAAAGAGATGGAATGATTTAGACTGGAGTAAAACAAACAACAACAAAAGATGCCTCATCACATAAATGGAGAATAAGAGAAGTTGTTGAAGGACCTCCTGTGCTTTAAAAGGTGATGTTTTGTTTTCAGTGCCACATGCAGTTTTTCCAACAGGTGGAAAATAAAAAATGCTAGCAAAGCTGCTGGAGATCGCAGGAAGGCGAAGCAAAGTAAAGATAGCACAGCAATTCAAGGCTATTGGAAGCTTTTGTGGGAAAAGGCTGCAAGTGATATTTTGAAGGACAGCTGTTGAGAGGGAAAGACTCCTTTAAGTTCGTCAAAGGAGGACAGATTGTAGATGAGAGGAGAACAAGAAGTAACTGACAGAACCAGGTCAAACCAACCTCAGTGCAGTTAAAACCAGACATACTGATTAAGCCCAGGAATGCTTGGGTTAATTTTCCTAGCTTATTAGATGGTCTGAGCTATTGCCTCAGTAGCAACCTGTTTGACTTTAAGTTCAGCTCTTGTTGTTGACCATCTAGAACCTGTGGAAGTATTGGATGCCTGAGTTCTTCTAGTAGCTAATAAGAAGTACAAATAGAAACATCAAAAATTGTGCCTGTGGCTACTTTAAAACCTAGTGTTCCTGGAAGTCCTGTTCTGGCAGGGAAGAACAGACCAAAGTTTTCTTTCATCATTTAACCATTTGCAAACTGAGAATCTGTTTTTTATGCACAGCGTAGAACCATCCTGCAATACCTAAGCTGAAACCACATTACTTTTCGAATGTGAAGCAGCTTGAATCTGCATCTGTGAGGCATTGAGAGTTACTACCAATTAGCTGCATCCCACTGAAGCAACTATTCATTTTCCCGGATACAATTTGATATGCTTGTTTGGACTATTCTGGGAAAGTGCACCTGGTTTTCTATGCTATCTTAGGTAATTTTAACAGTACATTTTGCTGAAGATAATGTTTTCTTGCATTTTACTGTATCTTACGCTGAAGTTAGCAAGTAGTGTGGAACAGCAAGAGCAGAGCCTGACAGCTGTTGCTGGGGCCACAGTGTTTGTACCATCTCTATTACAGGCAGTTTGGCTCTGCAGACCCAGTCAGGTCCTGCAGTCACAGTGTTTGGTATCAGCTGTGTGCATGACCTGTCCTTCTTGAGCACATCTCCTGCTTCAGCTTTGTCTGAAAGGAACTCAGTTCAGCTGCCTCAGGGCTTCTTCATGGCATCAGATGTTAGTAGGCACAACCAAGAAATTTGCTTCTAAATCAGACTCACAATAAGACTTAAAATAACAACATAGGTCATCTTTATATACTAGAGCACTTCTGGGTTAGTCCTCTGTGTTTGCAGATATCTTTCTAGTAACATTCATGCCTTACGATTTTATGAGCAATACTACCTGCTTGGAAAATAAAATAAATTTGTTTATGTTGTTGAGAAGTTTTGCCTGAAAGAAAAGACACCTTTTTACAGTTCTGAATTTTAGCACCGAAAAATGTGGTAACAATTAGTTCCATTAATAAATGGAAATTTATAATAAATGGCTCATAAATTCATCATTCAGATTTCAGTTACAAAGAAGCCACTATAATTTGTGCAATATAACTGTAGTATGCCTGACCTTGACTCCATTTTGAAAGTGAGCAGAGCAAGGCTGACTAGCCTATTAGAGGATTTCCTACAATGATCAGTGAAGTGAATGAGACCCTTTGTGGTGGGTTGACCTTGACTAGATGCCAGGTACTCACCAAAAATGCTCAATGCCTCCTCTCCACCACTGGACAGCTTTTGCCTTTTTAATTCTCTCCCTTGTTCTTCAGTGGGGAGAGTGAGTAGGCAACTAGATGGGTACTTCACTGTTGACTGGGATCAACACTCCACAGGGGGAGGATGGGAGAAAAATATACTTTACTGAAAAATGTGGGCTTCTAAACTGTCTCTCAGTAAAATGTCTCTCTTCATACAATCTTTGAACTGCTTAACACTACAGAGGAACAGATACTTACAGGGCATGCATGAAGCCTATAGTCTCACACTAGAACCTAGCCTGAGGGAAAATTACACATAGAGCCACAGTAACTGTTTACTGGTCAGAAAGTAAAGGGAGCTTTAAATACAATGTCAGAAGCAACAGTAGAGAAGCTGTCTCACTGTTTGAGGTGTTTACTTAAAGGGGAAGCTAATTCAAACATAAAAGAAGCAGCTGTCTCTTAACACACTACCATCCAGTGTATGAAGAAATCCTTCGTGAGCAATCCTGCCTGTACTCAGGAGTGCAGACAACTCCAGAAGAAGGCTTTAAGGAGAGGAGCACCACTACATCTGACTAAACACCATGACAGAAAAAACAGACTGAGGGGTACCATTGCTTTGATTTAAAATACCCCAAATCACTACACAAAAATAGAGCTATGCATACAAAATGTGAAGGAAAGCATTATTTCTCAGTACTTTACCTTTGCATAAACATAAAGGCTGCAAAAGTAAACAAACAGACAAGAATGAAAGCCAAGAATAAAAACATATTGGATACTTACTTTTTAAATATTAGGAAATTGAATCAGAAGACAAAATATTTGAAAATATGGTTTGACTCTGGAGCTCCTCAAGTTACTCTGGGGTGTATTTTAGAGCAAACTCATTGCTGCAGATAGAAATTGATTCCTCCCCTGACTCTCCTTTTAGTCTTAGCTGCAGGATCACTTGAGAACGAAAATCTATAGTGCGTCAATGGGTTCAGAAGCTGCACATAATAATGCCAACCAAAGTTGTCTTATAGGTGAGGTAATACCCATAATTATAGAAAAACCCTTGATATTTGGGATTAGACAGTATTTTACAAAGTTGTGTGTTCCTTCCAATTTTCCCTGTCTGGAAAAGCAGTAGGAACAAGCTGTAAA
This sequence comes from Acrocephalus scirpaceus scirpaceus, assembly GCA_910950805.1. Lineage (NCBI taxonomy): Eukaryota > Metazoa > Chordata > Aves > Passeriformes > Sylviidae > Acrocephalus > Acrocephalus scirpaceus. The sequence goes on from OU383773.1 coordinate 48,991,385, forward strand.
AATGTGAATTAAGTGCTCAGAAACTGGGCAGATTCCCCTTTTTGAACTCAGACATGAAACGAAATAAGATGGCAAATGTCTTTAGCCCTGCATAATACTAATTTAGACAGCCAGAAAGATATTTCAGTATGAGTATGTCTGTCTTCTAAATCAAATTTCCTGACTGGGACCACAGTATACTAAATAGAACTTCACACTGATCTTCAGTCTGTTTCTACAAATTTCTGAACAAAACTTCTTTTTAGGTATTCATTTTGATAGGTCTAGTTCTATAGACACAAAGACCCCTGCCACATTCACATTTTTGAGAAGCAACCTAATGCATTCTCCTGTCTCCATATCCTGGTTTCTAACTTTTTGTCCTTTGAAATTCAGTGTGATAATTAGACTTATGTTTGTTAGTTCATCCATTTAATTTAATTTAAACTGAAATCAGCTTAATCCAGATTGATCCAAGGTTATTATTAATATCATTTGTTCTCTAGCTTTACCTAGCTCAGTATTACCTGTCATTTTCAGTAGTATTTATCTTTCTAACAAAATTAAAGATAGTTTTATCCCTTAGCAGCCAGAATAAAGGTTGAAAAATCCATTTCAATATTAAGCTTTCATAGACACTTCTGTTAAACTGTGTGGCAACTCATATTATGACTGACATCATCGATATGAAGCAGGAATTCTTAAGCACTTTTCCACTTGCTTCTTATGAGAAAATCCTGATTACCAAACATATTAATACAAGGTCTGCCCCAACGTGAAAAAGCAACTGGCCTTAACAGGCACTATGAGTAGTAGTAATTCTCAATCCTGAATTTTGAAGGATGAATTGGAAAAAAAAATAAAAATTGTAGAGCCTGAAGCTCTCTTATTATTCTTAGTATTGCATGGCACACAGTTTAATGCCAAAATCATACTTGTCATATATAAACTGGAGTTAGGAAATAAAAGTCAGAACTCATTAAATGAATTTTCCCTAGTTTTAGGACCATGTTTGACTCAATGAGTCCAGATGAAAAGTAATAGAGTAATAATGAAGAATTTTATTTTGATGAGTCTTGTTTCCTGCTTACATTTATGAAATGGGGACAATAAAAAATAAAAAAATAAAAAAAAGCTTGATTTTTGACCTAAATTACTCAGTTTCAACTTGCTACTAAAAATAAATAAATAAATATTTTCCTGTGGAAGTGAAAACCTTGACAGAATTTTCTGAATGAGGGTACTGAACAAAGGACTAACTGATTTTTTGCAGAAAAAAGAAAAATGAAACAAAACAATAACACAAGTTTCCACATTACTTCTTTGATGAAGGATTTTGAATTTACTGATAAAACTGTTAAATTTCACCCAAATTTTAAGAGACTCACATTATATATATTTTATATATTTTTATATATATAATATATAATATAAAATATTTATAATATTTTCTTGAAAAAAAAATATTCTACAATGAATGTCTTCAATCATTTGTCAATGTCTCCATAACTCTAAAGGAGTCCCACAGAAGTAATTTCTCTGTGAACAAGACAATGATGCCTGCTCACAGTCTATGAAATTCAATCTCACTTTTACAGTTATTAAGATTATTAACAACCTGCAATATCCTATTATACAGCAACAGATGTTGCAATCAAATAATTTTCCTATCTACAAAACTCAGTTCTTGATCCTTTATAAATATGAGAAATGTAACCATGTTACAAAGTGTGGCTTTTCAATTATTTCTGAAGAACAATGTGATATGCAATGAGGATGTAAACAATGTTGTACAACAGAAGGAAAAAATAACCTCTGTAGAACACGTTTGGTTGATATTGTGAAAATTTTTTCAGGGTTTGAAAGGAACTGTTTCAAGACTAACAGCACAAATATCATTCAAATAGATACAGGTCTCTGTCCCTTCTCATATAGCTAAACCTGAAATATTTTTTTCTAAAAAAAGAACACATTTTTCTTGCAAATTCACAAGACTTGATCTTGTGTGCACACATCTGGAGGACGCAGCTTGTGCTGAAGTCAGTACAAATCCATGCAGCTAAAGCAAAGTACCAAAGTTAATTTTTTCTGTTCTAGATAATAAGAACAAAATCTGCCCTTTAAGCAAAGTTCCCATATACAAGTGCATTGTTCAGCAAGTGTAATGCATCATGGGGATCTATATGGCTTCAAACATTCTAACAGACACAAATTTTTACATTTGTATTTTTACACAAATGGAAGCATCATGTAAGAACAATTCACAAAGTCTGATTTTGTAAGAAGTTTTGGTTTATGCAATCAATTTTATCTCTATTTAGAACAATTTTTTGTGAGATATAGATCTTATGAGATTATGCTACACTATAACCAGTTAAAAAAAAAAATCTAGTTAAGAAACTTGCAAATGAGGGATTTTATCCAAGAAGGAATACCAGTCCATCTTTTCAGGATCAAAGTTACACAAGTATTTCTGGGCAGACTGTGTTTATAATAGATTCCAAATCACCAACAGTAACAGAATTTGATCTAAAATTATATGGAGAATGCTCAGCAACATCACACCCTTTCCCTATAGCGGCCACAGAGAAAATTCTCCTTGTCTTGAGTAAAGCCATGGTTCCAATGGTGCTTTAAATTCCATTTGTTTCATGAGTTGCTAGATATAATAAGGAAATAGCTGGTTAATTTATTTCAAAGAAAGCATATATATGTATATACACACATATATATTTTTTATATATATATACATATATATTTTATATATATATATACACACACACACACACACACACACGCACATAAGGCCAGACAGTCATGTCTATGTACTTGTACGTAAACACCTGCTTTTGAAGATATTAACAAATCTCCACCAGCACAGGATATTTACTGATCAAGTTAGTTTAATCAACTGCAAGGAGCAGAAACCAGATGTATGTATTAATTGACAGAAACACAGCAAAACAGGAATTAATTCAAAATATTAAAGAGGGAACTCTGATGTCATGTGAACCTGAATTTACTGCCTCATCAAACACTTGTAACATTTCCAGCTGACTGCTGCAGAAGAATAGAAGACAAACTTTCCCTTCTTTTTAGTACAGCCGTGCTATAGAGGACTTCCGATTGTTATTTACAACCCTGATTCAGAATGTGATTTTTAAACTGATGTTTCAAACTTCATTGCATTTTGTTTTTTAATTTTCTCACAAAATATGTTGTGACCTGGAAGGAAGCCATAGAAAGTTGTACTTAGGAGCCAATGAACTGACAAGAGAGGACAAATTATGTTTATGGATTCCCACAAGGCTATGAATAAAATGGTTCATCACCCACACAGATTTCTTCTACTTAGAGATTTAAAGTACGTCATTCTCAAAGGGCATACAGATACAGACAATCATCAAATCCCATGGGAATAAATGCAAATCATAATCCCAATATATGAGCTGGCAAAGACCATTGGAGACTGCATTTCAATCATCTTGGCAGTTATAGTACATTGAATCTATATAGCACATGGCATTATTACTCATGCATGTGCATTACCATTCAGTAAAACAACAAAATGGCAAGGAAAGATTCTAGAAGGCAGCAATAGTTCTAGATATTCCAGACTGCTAAAATTCCAATTATCTGAAAATTAGAAAAGGTGGTGGTTTTTTTTTTTCCTTTTAGTGAATTATTACATTTACAAACTGCTACATTAGCTCCCAATATCCCTATACACATAAAAAGAAATACATGATATAGATAAATTTTTCTTTCTGTAAAACTAGCCTAAGACATATAATTTTATTCACAGTAATGTTAATTAAAATTCATAGGCAACATAAAACAACTTATAAATATAACTATATTTTTTGAGATATTTCCCTACCCTGGGGGAAAAAAAACCAAACCTACAACAATCCAAAAACAAACAACCCTATATAAACCTGTCATATAAAGACTGTGGTTCCACATCTTGCCTTCATTGGTGAATAGACCTGAAAAGACTTTGGCAAGAATTTTTTACTATACACTGAAAAACACTGGAATTCTTTCAATATGTCTGTGACTGTGAATCTTGTTTAAAAACATACACAAAACCCCACATCACATATATTATATTAACTATTCTATTGATTTAATTATTTCAGTATGATTACATATTTCTCCTGATTTTTCATCCATACTGTGCCTCCTGAATGAATTACCAGTTTTGATCTTTAAGTTGTACTTTAATTGATACCAATGAATCAGGATAATGTCTTTATTGGTGAAGCCCCTGACTGTAATCGAGATATGTGTACGTGTGTCTGTGATAATTCTTTTTTTCTGTATCTCCTTTTAGTTGCCTAAAGCAATCTAGAAGACCTTTGTCTTCACCTAGAGTTTCAGATTATACTAAATGTACCATGAATATGATTCAGTGTGATTCCCATGTACTATTTTACCACAGCTAGTAGAGTCACAGGTCACAACTAGTCAACCTTAAAACTGGCAAATAACTGTTAGATTATTCTACTCTACACGGCAAGATGTAATTTCTTTTTTTTTTTTCCTTGAATTCCCATAGAAGGCTTTTCTTACAAAGACTTTTTTCCTACCTATGCTATGTAAGGTAAACAGGTATGCAAAAACTCACAGAAATATTTCTCTTTGAGGAATTTTGCTAATAGTATGCTCCCCTTCAAAGATACACATCACACTCAACAGAATGTTCTTACAAGTTTAAAATGCTTCAACGATAGTCTTTGGTGCAGTTATGTTCCTAAAATCACATACAGCCTTCAGAGTTTCAATAACTTGAATTCCATATAAGATTTATAATTAATAAGGTTTTCACCATTACATCATTGAACTGTCTTCATAACCCAGCACTTGCTTCCTCTACCCTAAATATTCAACACTTCTTGAAGTGTATAGTGAAGTTTTTCAACTTGGCTGCAAAAGGCTTTCATAAGAGAAGATCCTAAGATCAGCCAGAAAGAAAGGACCTAGGAGTGTACTACATTGTCAACAATTGTACAACAATTGTACAACATTTTGAAGCAGGAAAGAAAAAATCAAAAGGAGTGAAGGTAATACAGCAATTTGATTCTTTCTAATGTAGTTGACAGCATGGGCATGAGCAGTTTAAAAACTCTTCCAAAAACCATTCAACGAGACAAGAAATACTTGTTTCTATTTTCTAGGCAGTTATTTTGTATGTGACTGTATGTTTGGGTGATCTGGTGACTGCTGGCATAATTTAAATTTTCAGCAGCTTTGGCAATGCTTCCTCATGTTTCTAGTAGAAGCGCCCAGTGCACAAAAGAAAACTCTGTGGTGATGAGGAACCTCAAACAGAGGCTCTGTTCTCACCTCTATCTCATTTTCAAATCTTAAAATGCAGTAGAGTAGTGATCATCAAGCCAACCTTTTCCTGAGGTTCTTAATTATCAGTAAAATGCAGAAGTTGACTTTTAGTCAACAAAATGCTTTTGTTGACTAAGCTTCAACTGCTAAAACTTTGGACTGGCTGCAAAACATGAAAAAATAGCTTTGTTAAAGATGCTTTTTTAATTATATAATTTTTTTTTAAGGTTTCCACTTTATTTTGGGGAATCCTCATATCTGTGAGCAATATGATGTTTGGAATGGTAAAACATAGTCCTTACATGGCTGAAAATGTAAAAAGAGCAGGAAATTAGTACTTAAAAAAAAAAAAATGGATAAACATGTATGTATTAATGATGAGAATGCACATTGTAAGAAGGACTCTGTGATACCTGATTGACCTTGATACCTAATAAGTCGATATATAATTAAATAAGTGCATAAAATTATTATACTATGTCAAATTAACAAACTCCATAGCCTAAGTTTCTTCCATGATTTCTTCTGGTATACATATACACACCTGAAACTGGGCTACATATCTGAAAACTCTTTTCAAATCAGATCCTAATTAAGTCTCACAAAACCTTATTGAATGTTGTTAAATCACTGTCATATTTGCCACTGAACTTTATTAATTTGGTCATTTTAAAAATAAATTATATTATTGTTTACCTCTTATAAATAAGGTGCATCACTTTGTTCACAGCACTGAGTCATAGTTTGCATAGCTGTAATTGTATTTTTTAACTCTCATTTCTCTTTACGTGGAAAACATGTCATAAATCTACCTGGAGACAGGTCACTTCAACACTTCTTCAGCAGAAAGGAATGACATTATATAGTGTAAAAAAAAAAAAAAAAAAAAAAAAAAAAAAAAAAAAAAGGAAGCATTCAATGGTAAAATAAAAGTTACTTTCTTTTCCTGGTAGAAGATGAACACAAGGAGAAAACAAGACAGGTTAAGTTTTGCTTGTAGGAAAGATTGTCTCTCAGTAAAAATTCTTTACAGCCATATTTTACATCCTAATATTTCTTACTTGAATGTTTATAACATAAATTAGTCTCCCTCTAGGAGCCAGATACTTGCATTTCTCTTTTGTTTTGATTTTTCATGCATTCATTTATTTGTACTCATGTTTGGAAGTACTCAGTGACACTTTTTTTGTCAGTGTTAAGTGGTTTGCCTTATCTGTACAGAGCACAATGAACCTCATTGAAGAAGGCTCTAGAGTTAAGTCTTGTCCTTGACAGCACAGGTAAAATTCTCATCAGTGATCCTTTAACTGTATACAGCACAAAAGTGATTGAAAGGCCATATCTTTTTCAGCAAATACATGTAATCCTATTGTCACAAATCTCTGTGCTTCCTTGTACTATATTTCCACCCTACATCTTGTCACCACAACTTGTCTGTCCATGGTTAGAATTAGACTGTGAGGCACTTTGGTAAACAAAGTATATTGAAGTGAACATGGTTTTTGTATCTCTCTCACTATGAAATTAAACTCAATCACATTTTTGTTTGAAAGAAAGCCCAAAATTTTTATTTTTCCATTAATTCTTAAATAAAAATAGCACTTAGGCTATGCATATTTTAGGTACATTTATAATATTTATTTTACTATGTTTTAAAAGCTTTTTTTTTTCTGAAACGTTAGTTTTCACAATTAGCTCTTCCAAAATAAATTACCATTTCATTGAAATTGTTGAAATAAACATTTAAGAAAAAGGGTTTTTTATCATAAGCCACCACAAAATTATTGTACACAGAAAAAAAACCAAGGAAAAATTCAGGGCTTTTGAAGCTTTCATGCCATTTCAACTGATGTCTTTGATCTGGATTTACCATTAATAAGTAATTTACAAAAAAGTTTATTTAAGTGGTGTGTAGATTTACAAAATAATTAAAACTGATTTGAAAATAAAGCTGTATGCCATCAAGCCTTACAGGAAAAAATATTTTAAGAATTCAGTGGTTTGAAGAGACCTGTAGATGGCATAAAAACACTGAGAAGACTTAAAGATGTTGCTCTAGAAGCTAGGAGGGAATTATTTGCATATTGTTCTTGGAGAATTATTTGAGTATTGTTCTTCTAGGTGAAGATAAGAGTGACAGCAAATCATTCAGAGGATTTCTGTCTTTCTGATGCCATTAGAAAATAATGACACAGAGATGTAGTTCTATGCATATGGCAATGAGAGAGGATGTTCAGTAAGCAATAAATTCTGTGAAAAATTCTGTGCATATTAAAATAAATATAATTCCTATGCATAAAATTTTAAGTTTTTCCTACCCACTTTGATAATAATTTAAACATAAAGCATAACAGAAGCAGAACTCCTTTCCTATGAGCTACAATGAGAAAGCCACAAACTCTGCCTTATCTTATATCTGTTTGGTCCTATGTGCTCTGAAAGATATTAGGCATTTGCATTTCTAACACCACAGTTGTCAATTTGGAAATCTTCTCCAGCCCCTACTCTATTGCCAAATTAACTGCTAAGTCTGTGAAAAGGAGCCAGGAAGCACTGAATTCCAGGTCATTAGCAGGTCAGGGTTTCTTACTGTAAGACTGTTAAGCCTGAAACATTGGCAGCTTTATTCCAAGACAATATTCAGTAATGGATTAGTCAACATACAACAATAAAAAATAGTTTCCGACCTAATTTTCACTGGGCAAACAGGCAGAAAACTGTCATGTAGGCTAAGTGTTATCCAGTTCTGTGAAACATTTCAGTCTTATCAAAGAAGCTTTTTTTTCCCTGAAATCTAGTTTTACCACAAATTTCCAAAACTTCTAGAAGCCTCAACTTTTTTTTACGTATTGATGGTTAAATAATTCCAAAGTTATAGCAAATACCTCATGCATTCATCAATACAATACAACAAATTCCCCCTCTGATAAAATACAGTACTTGGTTTTCCCAATCCTTTTTTATTTTCCTCCATTTCACCTGTGGCAGCAGCAGGAAGGTGAAAAACAAGTTGAGTAAGACTGACAATACTAGAGAACATGTTTCAGGATTTTTGAGGGGTACAGATGGTGATCAGGATGGTGAGAATCATGAGCATCTCAGTTCATTGACAGTAACTCTGCCATCACAAATGAATCTTTAAAACTCTCCAAGAAGAGTATGATTCATAAGGTAAGATTGACACAGGCTGTAAGTCTTTATCAGTGACTATTCTATCTGCTTTACTTTAGATCTGTGACTCAAAAGCCTAGAAGATTTGAGATGAAAGAGGTTAGCTCAACAAATCAGTAAATTTTTTCTGCTTCAGTGCGGGATCAGCCGTATCTCAAAAGTGCTTGTGAGATATTTGTCTAACATCTCTATAATAATGTCTAAAAGAAAGGGATTCCCAGTCCCTTAGCCAATCTGTTACAGTGCTAGTCTGTCTTTGTCATTAAAAAGCTATTGTTAATGTCAGGTCTAAATCTCTTCTGTTGCAGTTTAAGCCCATCATGACTTTTCCCAGAGGTAGTTTATTCTCTTCTTTTTTCAGCAGCTTTTTGTTGTTGAAATCTCTCACTAAGGTGTATTAGGTTTGCGTGGCCAGGTTTTGGTAGTGGAGGGCTACAGAGGTTGCTTTTGTGAGAAGCTGCTGGAAGCTTCCTCTATGTCCAGCAGAGTCAATGCCTACCACCTCCAAGAGAGATGTGTCCCTGGTCAAGGCCGGGCCGATCAGATGGTGGTAACACCTCTATGATAACATTTAAGAGGAAAGAAAAACAAAATGTGGCTGTGTAGTTGTAATTGCTACCAGAGAATAGTGGGGTGAGAATATACGAGAGGAACAGCTCTGGTTCATGACACACCAAGATCAGTGGAGGAGGGAGAAGAGGTACTCCAGGCACCAGAGTAGGGATTCCCCTGCAGTCTGTGGTGCAGACCATGGTGATGCAGCTGTGTCCCTGCAGCCCATGGAAGTCAATGGAGATGCAGGGGTCTACCTGCAGCCCATGGAAGAGACGCACGCCGGAACAGATGGATGACTGAGAAAAGACTGCAACCCTGTGGGAGGCATCTGCTGGAGCAGGATCCTGGCAGGGACCTGCTGACCTGTGGAGAGAGGACCCTACTCTCGAGCAGGTTTTCCTGGTAGGACTTGTTACCCTGTGGTAAGCCTATGGGGGCTTATGCTGGAGCAGGCTGTGCCTGAAGGCCGGCACCCTGTGGAAAAGTGCAGTTTGTGGAGACCAGTTGCCTGTGAGATGGACTCACACCGGAGCAGGGGAAGGACCCTTTTCGCTGAGCAGCAGCAGAAACAATTGACCATAACTCTCATTCCCTGTCTCCCTTTGCTGCTAGGTGGGAGGAGGTAGAGCTGGGAAGAAGGAAGGAGTGGGGGTAGGGTGTTTTCAAGGCTTTATTTTGCTTCTCATTATTCTGCTCTGATTTCAGTAATAAAAAAATCAAGTAATATCTCTATTTAAAGTCTGTTTAGCCCGTGGTGGCATTTGGTGTTTGATTTCTCTCTGCCCATATCTCAACCCATCAACCCTCCATTATATTTTCTCTCCCTCATCCAGCTGCGGAGGGGAGTGATAGGATTTGGTTGATGCCTGGAATCCAGAGAGGGTCAACCCACTACACCTGGTCCAGCCCTTTATCTCCTTTCCTTTACCTTTACTGCACACCCACTAAAAACTTCTATAATATTGGCTGCAATATAGCTATTACTATTTCGTACATTTATTAGAGACAGAATTTCCTCAAGTACTAGCTTATAAGAGAACAGCAATCCAAGTTGGTCTTGGCAGATTTTAAGAGCAAACTAAACTGCTAAAACCTCTAATTATTGGAGAGTGTTATCCTACAATACTACAGCTACAAAATTATATAGGAGAACTAATTTTTAAGGTCATATCCAGGAGGACAGTTGCAAACATCTGTGCATCTGCTCTGCTTGTGCTCAGAGGTGGCTGGAAGCTGCTCAACCATACTGCTACAGCTCATGATCTGGGGGTCTGACTCAGCACAGCGTGCTGCCTTTATTGCACCACTCCAGGTTACAAACAGCTTGCATCAGCTTGTCTTGGAGCAGGAATAACCGAGCTGCACGTCCATCTGCACCTGTACATAAATATATATAGAGATCTTTTGGGGCAGTACCTACATCTTTATGAGCTGCAGTCAGTGGAATTAACCTCAGTCTTCCCCAGCTTTAACACAAATAGCCAAGCATGCACAAGATATTATAATACAAATAGCCATAACCATACTCCTAGGTAGTCCATGCACAAGTAAATAGTTTTAGATAGGTTTTGCTTACATGTATATGATACAGCTGTATATACAGTAATGTGCCCATACTGAAGGTAGGAGGGAGACAGCTGGGTCAGATACAGCACTATTTACATTCAAGGTATGCCTTTTTAGGTAGTGTCATAAGAATGAATCATTAATGTAAATTCATATGGAATTAGTACTCTATTATGATGAAAGGAACAAAACCCACACCTTTAAAAGAAAATTGATTTTGATCCTTATCCTTTATATTGCTGTATTAGTGAACATCAGTGCAGAGTGAAATAAAAGACATAAATTTTTACTTTAATAAAAGCTTTTGATACATTGTTATTTTCAAGTTTTGGGAGATACCTCAGCCCAAATTAAGGTGCAAATGAGATATTATGCTAAAGTCAATAGTACAGATTTTATTTAACAGTAAATGTGAGAGAAAAAGAGATAGAAGGAAATAGCCACCTGCTGTTTTAGCTTGTTTTATGGCAAGTTCCTTCTGTGGCCTTAACACTTTTTGAGGCAACTGTGATCTTTAAATCTCTCGTATAATTTAAATGTAATGTATATTGCACAATTTATAATAATTTATGGTTAATAACATCCAATGTTCATGTTGTACAAAAGTAAGATTTCTACTAAACTCAGAGTTATACAGTAGCCTGAAATCTGAAAACATTTGGAAAAGCAGTGCAGCTTATATAAGTACAATACTGTGGTGGGATGACCCTGATGGGATGCCAGGTGCCCCACCCCCACTCCCCCAAAGTAATTCTATCTAACTGAAATGAGGAGAGAAAACATAGCAAAAGGTTTGTGAATTGGGATAAAGGACAGGGAGAGATTGTTCATGAATTACTGTCAGAGACAAAACAGACTTGATTTGGGGAAATTAATTTAATGTATTGCCAATCAAAATCAGAGCAGGATAAGGAGAAGTAAAACAAATCTTAAAAATACCTTACCACCTCCCTCCTTTCTAGCTCTACCTCCTCCCACCCAGTGGTGCAGAGATGGGGGGAATGGGGTTATGGTGAGTCCATCACATGTTGTTCCTGCTGTTGCTCAGGGAGAGGAGCCCATGTCCTGCTCCAGCATGGGGTCCTTGCCACAGAGACAGTTCTCGATTAACTTCTCCAGCATAAATCCTTCCCACAGCTTTTCATAAACTGCTCCAGCATGGGTTGCTCACACAGGATTCAGTCCTTCAGATTCTGCATTCTCCATTGGCTGTAGGTAGATCTCTGCGTCCCCATGATCCTCTAAGAGAGAGCACAGCTACTTCACCATAGTCTGCACCACAGGCTGCAGAGGAATCTGTGCTCCAGCACCTGGAGCACCTTCTTCCCCTCTTTCTCCATTGACCTTGATATGTTCAGAAGTTGTTTCTCTTGCATATTCTCATTCTTCTCGTCTCTAAGAACAGTTATGTCTGGGCAATGACTTTTATTTCCTTCATCAAAGTGTTACCGCAGAGGCACTACCTGCCCTAACTGGCACAGCCTTGGCCAGTGTGGGTCTGTCCTGGAGACAACTGGCATTGGCTCTTTCAGACATGGGGGTGGCTTCTGGCAGCTTCTCACAGAAGCCACCCCAGTAGCCACCACTACCAAAACATGGCCACATAAATCCCGTAAAGATAGACAAAAAGCTTGTAAAAATTTGGCAGTATTCATGGGTCCCATGACCTCTTCTGTAGTGAGAAGTGAGAGTTCTCTTTATCTCTAAATGTGGTGCTGTTTTACCAGGAGAAGAATCTTCAGAAAACATGCTTAAATTTTCCTGTTTCTCATTCTTTTGACACCAGATGGCAATGCAATATACAACCATTCTAATCATTCCAATTATTTTTGACTTAAGTGGAAGAAAATCTTCATTAATCAGTTTGGATACTAGAGCTATGTGATTACCAACCCTCTTGCTCAATTTCAGTCTTCCAGGAAAGTAGCTATCATAGTAGCAGGGCCTACCTTAGTCTTTTTGTTATCAGTATTCAAAGTACAGTTAAGCATTACCATCAGTTTTGTTCACCTCTTTAAGTTTCATTAGCCTTTATCTAAAAACACTTGCTCACTGATCAAGAAGGGGAAAAATATCAGATTTGGGTATTATGGATCAAGTCTACTTGCTGTGGAACCAAAATCCACAGCCATAGTGAGCAAGTACCTTGAAGTTATAAATGATCCTCACTTAACACATTCCAGTTCATGGGCTGTAAAAGGGCCTTATCTGATCATCAAGGGAAGGAAACAGAACAGGCCTCATGATCTGAACAAAGATAATATTATTTTCTTTACCACTCTCTGATCATTTTATGTCCCTAGTAAAACAATGCCTAGCTCAAAACAATCTTTCAAACAAGCTTTCTTCAGCATATCTTTTAGGTTCTTCCCTGATTCCCATCCACCCACTCTTCACAAAAGGATAGCCAAGCATCGTGTAAGAAACATTATTACGTATGAAAGAAGGAGCACAAGAAGAATTTCTGAATGTTAACAGCAACACTTAAATTACTTCTCTTAGTGGCTCCAGAGAATTATATAAGGAGACGTTGTTGTTTAAACCAATGGCTGGATGACTGTCCCTATACTTCATGCATAAGATTAAAATTTCTTCAGAAAACCTATGCAATAATCCTAGGAGATCAGAATCACGTCAATACATTTAACATGAAGTCTGCTGAAATACAATACAGAGGAATAGCAGAATTGTAGAATCATTTAGGTTTAAGGACAATTAGGAAAAGGACAATTAATATCATTGTGTCCAAGAATTAACCCAACACTGCCAAGTCCACCACTAATCCATCTCCATAATTGTCATGTATATATGTCTTTTAAACAGTTCCAGAGATGGTGGTTCCACCACGTATATGAGTGGTCTGTTCCAATGATTAAAATGAGATTTCCAAAGCCAACCTATTAATGGCTTTAAGGACATCAACAGTGTTTTCAATCAGAAATAATGATTTTATCCCCCAAAAAAAGCCTTTATGAAGAGTCAGAAAATCTATGTTGCAAAGAAGAACTGAAAAGATGTTAAACAGCTGCCAATCTTGTGTGAGGTAGGCTGAAAACTGCTAACTTCTGATGATGCATTAAGAAAGACTTAAGGGCTTCTACTGCCTTAATAAAACTTTGCAAATGTCAACGATAGTTTACCTTCTTGAGTATGGCCCAGCTTTGAAAAAGTTTCTAAGAATAAGTTCTCTGGGGTGTAAAAAAACTTTAGAGGAGCTACTATCTATCTTTTAGCTATAAATCATTGATATTAGGGCTTAAAGCCTGAATTTAAAACTTTGGCACGAATAATTTCTCAGTAGCTGCAGACTATGATAGAGAAGAAATATAAAGTTTCTTCAAAAAACAGGTGCCCATAGACAAGATTTATGACCTGTCATTTTGGGGTGGGTTTTTTTGTTTTGTTTTGTGGTGGGTTTTTTTTTGTTTGGTTTTGTTTTTGTTTTCTGGTGGGGTTTTGTTTGTTTGTTTGTTTGTTTGTTTGTTTGTTTGTTGTGGGTTTTTTTTTTTCTTTTTTTCCAGTTTGCTCCAATGGAGCTTACAGATTTTCACCAGAAAAAGTTTCTCACATACCAGATGCTTGTAAACCCAGAGCAGGTGTGCATGTGTATTGACTTGATTTATGCTTCTGTGAAATGTGTGGGCAGCAGACGGGAAAGAAAGATGCAACAGAAAAAAACCAAAATCACCTCCCAATGGCCCCATATAGAAACACAAGTCCTACTCTTTTCTATGTCTTTCCAGTTATTAGAAGAAATTATAGTAAGTTTTCTTTCTCTGACACACATGAGAAATATTGTTGTGCTCCCACTGATTTTTTTTGTACCCATTTCATACACGCAACTTTTCCTCTCCATGAAAATTTACTGTTTTACATCCCTTTGTAAATCTGTGTATATAACTGAAAGAAAAAGTTATTAATCTTTACTCACGAGGGGTTTTGTCTGACATCCAATCCCTCACAATACTTTTACATAGAGATGTAAAATAATTTTAATTTTAACTTGTTTTTAACACATCAGATTACAGAAAACAGAGCGTGAATGTTTGAATGCTAGAGGAACTGGAAATTTGTATAGTTCCTGTAGTAGTGCCTGAAGACCTGTATAATAGTGGTTTACAAAAATGAAGTTTCACAAAAGTCCTTAAGACCATATTACTACCAGTATTTTTCTGAATTAGGGAAGATTTTAGAAAAAAAAGGCAACCCTCTTCCAAAAAAAAAAACCCCAAAACCACAAAAAAGCCTACATTCCTAAATTATTAAAGCAGCTTATGTGATAATATATTATATTTATTTCTGTATTTTATATGAGAGAAAACCTTTAGTATGATTTTTTTAAATACCTTACTTCTCATCCTATTTATGTGTATCTATTAGGTGATTTATTTTGACAGTGCAAGAGGAGCTGCTATGTGTGAAATCAAATTTCATTTTAGGTAGGTTGAAATTATATTACAGAAACTGGCACACTCTAATCTCCTGTTAGTCTGGCTGTCCATTACACAGTATAACAAAAAGAAACTGCTTTAATGTGGCTTCAGGTGCTTCCTGATCAGAGGCTATACTTGACCTTGGCCTTGCTATAATGTTCCTGCTGGCCTGTTCCTACAGCTTGTCTAGGTCCCTCTAGCTAGCAACATTTTCCTTCAGAGGATTAAAAGTCATCTTTTAGTTTAGAAGAACAGCCATCTTTTAGTTTGCAGAAGACTCCAAACTGTGGGGTCATTCCCCAGTTTGCAAACTAAAAGAGACTGTTTTCATCATCTCTTTCAGTCTATTGAAAAATAATGTTACATTACTTTTGATAATTTAAAAATTATTAAAATTTCTATAATTAAGATTTAATAGCTAAAATTATTGAAAGGACCAGTCCCAGGACAGACTTATGTGATCTTCTGTTTGACACCAGGCTTCAGTTAGAATACAAATTACCTTACCAAGTACACCTCTCCACACCTGATCATACATCCTTTTTTTGTACATGTCAATAGCATCTGAACTGGGATATGGGAATACAGTGACAGATAATGTCAAAAACTTTGCTGAGTCCAAATAAAAAATGGCCACCATTTTCTCTGACCCAGATATTTCAGCATTTGATCACAGAAGGGAATCAGGCTGGTCAGACATGATTTACTCTTCAAAGTTTCAAATTCCAGGTTTCTGGTTCCAATCATCTCCTGGGTGTGCACAAAAATGGGGTCCATGAGGACTTGCTCCAGCATCAAAGTCAGGCAACCATGGGTTGATTTTTTTTCTTCTTTTCAAAGATGAATGTGGCATTTACCTTTCTCCAGTTGTTGGTGCTTTCTCCTGAACTCCACAACAAAGACAAAATAAAGGATATTGGCCATTTTTTCAGCACCTTGGGTGGAGCCTATTGGATCCCAAGGATTTGTGTGGATCAAATCCCTCAGCACTGGCCCTGTACTTTCATTGTTCAGCCTCCCTTCCACATAAGTATGTAAGATGTAAGGTATATGCAAGGTGAGTTTTTGGGATGTGAGGGGTGTAGGGAAGGGTTTTCTTTTTTTTTTTTTTTGGAGGGGGAAACTGGGTGGGTTGTTTGTTTGCTTGTTGTTTCACATATTTTCTTCTTTTTTTTATTATGCAGTATCTTGAGGACTTTCATCCTGTTGCTCTAACAAAGGCTACTTACTTCTCACATTTGCTGTACAAAGGAAATAGAGGAAAAAAAAGGGGGAAATAAAATTAGAATACAAAAAAATCAACAGGAGAAAGGTAAAGATACAAGACAAAAATCTGCAGACACATAATAAAAGGAGAAAGAAGTAGGAGAGGAATGAACATATGTCAGGCTATTTTGCAAGAACATGGTGGTTGAAGATCATAGAGTTGCAGTCATCCAGCAGGCTTTGATAAAATGAGAGACTAGAAAAAAATAGAGAGGTCAAAAAATGACTGAATGTAAGGCACAATCACTTCAGTCATCCTGAGTCTAATAATTCTGTCCTGCCGTGCTGTTTGAAAATGGCTGACAACAACAGCAGTCTGTCAATCTGTTCTCTGGCTCAGAGGTTTGAATCTCTTTTCTTTTCTCAAAACGTAGAGATAAAGAACCACAAAAGATACATAAAATAAAATGAGCAACCACCAGGCTTGGGTACAGTCAAGTGATAAAAAGACAAATTTACTGGAATAGCTTGTGGTAGCATTAAGAAAAAAATGCAAAAGAACAAAATATAGACTAAAAATAATAAAGATGAATGCTACTCTAAGCACATGCAGGTCTCTCAACTTCAGGATTAACAGGAGGCCCAAGCAGCGCTTTTCAGCACTTGACACCTGGGCACATGTACCTACAGATGTATAAAATTACCTTGCATTCCCCCAACTGTAGACTCTTAAGGTGAAAAGGCACTTCCCAATGGCTCTGTCACAAAAGCATCTGCAGAAGCAGATGTAGAGTTCGTGCTGCTCTATATACCCTTTCTTATATTCATTCTTCTTATCACACAGAAGATTCTCTATGTTTGTCAGATCTTGTATGGTAGAACAATTCTGGCAATGAGTGAGCACCCTGGAAAAAAAGAATATTCTGTTGAACAGGGAATGTGAATCTATGTCCACATAAGCCAGAAGGTACCGATATTTTAAAGTTAAAAATGGATATTTTATCTTGGAAAATAGGGTTCATAATGTGCCATAAAAACAAAAGGGAAATTACCCAAATCTTTGATGTAATAACTTTTGCATAAAACTTTCCAAATAGAGTAAAATGAGTAGTCAATGCATGAGAAAAGAAAGGAGATAAGACTGTTTAAAATAAAATCTAAATAGTAATATCTAAATGGTATATCACCCTTCTTATTCTGGAGTAAAAAGTGGGTGTAATCTTAATAAGGAAATACTTAATTTAAGAACAGAAATTTTCATCAGGATCACTTGCTTCTAGCTTGTAAAACCTTGCCTTCTATTACTTTCTCCATATAATCCTCCCATGGTTCACTTACTCAAGAGGAAGCATTTCTCTTTGTGTTTATGATGACCTGCTTTATTAGAAAAGCTTATTCAAACATAAACCTCCAATACTTCTAGTTGATATTAACAAATCAGCAAATAAATCAAATATTAATATTACACTGAGAATATAAAATCCAGTAAGTGTAACCAATTAATGAGGTGGTTTACTTTAAACCTTTTTGCTATATTTTACAATAATGTGAAAGAAAAGAAAAGAAACACAGTGTCTTTTAAATACGAGCTTAAAAATTTGTGGAAATTTCTTAGCCAGTACTCTTTAGTAAAAGGCTTTTTTGCATGAAATAAAAGTGTCAAATGTTAAGACATAGAGAAATTTTTAATTACTTTGCTTGCTGTCAAAATGGTTGCTCTTGCAGCATTGCATTGTACTAGTCTGAACTTGGTTTAAAGCAAGCAGTAAGAGTTTTTCTTTGAAATTTCACCCAAAGCAAAAGAAGAAAAAATCTTTAAGAACTAAGACATTGAGTCTAAGAACAGTTATACCTTGATTGCCACTTTCTATCCTAGCTGTTATTTTATTTAATCCCTTTGTCCTTCCTAAGATGTCTTTGTAATTTCTTTTATAATTGGTCCAAGAGATTGTCCTAAAGTGATGTAAAAAAATAAGAGGAGAATCACTAATATCTAGTGAACTACAATGGTTCATACTCATTGAAGAGTGTCTAACAGCACTCATTTTGTGAAATGTCCAGATACAGATGTAATTATTCAACTATATTTCAAATTTATTCAGCTAAAAGCATTGGTCTGTTACATTTTTTCACTCATATGCTTAAATATTTGTAATGAAAGCAATACTTTGCTCATCTCAGCAGTGATTGAGACCTTCTATGGTATAGAATACTGTATGTATAGCTGGCGGCAACTTAATATTTCTCTTTGCCTTAGTAGGCTACCTCCTGTAAAAGAGACTGAAATTGGATCAGATAGTCTCTATCTCTCAAAGAAAACACCTATTATTTTGAATTCCATAGGAAGGTTGCTGGGTACCTCTACAACAGAACATATAATTTTCAAAGAGTCAAAAGATATTCATTCTCATAGTGAACTCTGTTGACAACCAAGTGTTTGCAAGTAAACTAGACTGATCAGAAATTCTCTAAATCATTTAAAACAACTGCCAGCCAAATCTGGTTGGTTTTAATTTCTCTCATTTCACAATATCTTTTATACATTTAAGTTCAGGAACATTGCATTTAATTTTGATATTCAAGTAAAACTAATCTTTAACTTTGAAACTAAAACCACATCCAACTAGAAGATGAAATTAGGTCAAGTAGTTCCAAAGTTCTGTCCCAATGCTCATGGGACAGAAAATTTTTTCTGTGCAGTTGAATCACACAAATATTGCTCTTAATTCACTAAATAAATAGTAGAAAATAATTTGGCAGATCAAATATTTTTCTCATGTAAAATGACAGACTCATCCTGAAAGTGTAGTGCCATATTTGGAATCCACTTATTAGATATTCCTTTTAAACACACTATTCTACAATGGATTCTTCTATGATTTTCATAAAATCTTTACAATCTTCTGCTTTAAATATACGCATACTGTTATCATTAAACCTGGCACAAATTAAGCATTCTTTGATGAGAGATAAAACCACAGGAACCAAAACTGATGAAGCGTGGTGTTATGGACTCTAGGTATTTTTTTCATGGTTGTATTACTCAATAATGGAGTGAATACTGCGATAACATAGCTGCATAATAAAGTACTGCCATTTACAATAATAGTCTACCAGCTTTGCACAAAATTTATAATGCCTCAAGACTAAGGTTTGTCAATTTTCTCTGCCTAAATTATTTTAGACATGTCTGCAACTTGATTTTACTTGATTTAGCTGTGGCAGCAGTTTCTCTTGTTGACCAGATGTCTATAGCTAATTTGTTTTGCTTTTATTTGTCTTTGTGTGGTATGATGACACTTCTATAGAGGCAGCAGGAACAAGAATTTGCTCTCTGTAGAAGAAATTTGCATCTTTAACAATGAAGTGTAGATAAATACTGGGCATAATAGCGGCTCTCCACTCAGAAGCTGAAATACAGGGTGTGGTACAGATGTATACAGGAATGGGAAAAGATGAAGTATGGGCTTGCAATGGGGACACCGTGTCTATAACCAACTTGTCAGTGGTCAGCTAAAAACATGCAGAGCTGGAATGGGTCAAAGCTGGTTCTTTGGGTATCAGGACAAAAAGTAGGATCAAACATACATAAAAGCCATTGGTCAAATGCATCAAATTTGGATTTAATATGGACTTGTGGAACAATGCAATATAAAAACAGGTTAGCAAATATGAAAATAATTTCAAGTGGATGGCAAGGGTGGAAGAAGATACTACAGGCCTCAACATCATATTTCTCCCCATGGAAGTCTCCAGATACTGAAGACTTAGATTAACTTTTCCAAATGTGTAGACTCAAGATCCAGTGTTATCATGGCATAATGAAATAAAGACTTCTATTATCAGAGTAAATCTCACAGGTAGCTTGTCCAAAGTTCTAAAATGAATCTGCCCTGTGGTGATCAATACAAAGCTCTGTCTTGTTTCAAGCCCAGTTTATCTGCCATCTTCAAACCAGAGAAATGTGTTTTATAAAACATATCTGAGAATAGAAGTAGATAATCCAAAGCCCGTCTAAGGAAAGAAATGTCTTTATTCATAATTTTATCTTTGAGAAGTAGATGAGAGGTGAAATAAACAACATGATAGTGATGTCAGACATGTAGGACTCTAAGGGATATTCCAAGATCCTGCAATGTAACCATGTCTGAAATAAGTCACTTCTGTTGGTGGTGAGACAAGCTAAACCAAGATTAGTTCTTAAAAGCTTCAAATCTATGTTGAAATTGTATTAAGTTTCAGCACCTATGCCAGAAAAATGTAAGCAGGTTACTTGGTCCTTGTTTTAAAAATTAAAGTTCAGGAGTGCAGATGACAGACACCTATTTAAGTAGTACAGAGAGATGGACAATCCTTAATCAGTTTAGCCTAGATTTAGATATGGTCTGAGCTTAATTTAATTTTGATAGAAATCCTGATTTTAAATACCTTTCAGACAAGGTTATTCATGTCTTTAACAGCCAACTAATACATAGTACAGTGAGGCGTGTTCCCTGATTTGCTGGGGAACGGCTTCTGAGCTGACCCGGCAGCCCTGGCAGGGAACTGCTCCAGCCTTGGTTAGAGAGTTGCAGGCGGACCAGCAGCTCTCCCCCGGTGGGTAAGGCCGTACGGCGATGGAGCGCCGGAAGCGAGGCGATGACGAGGTAGAGAAGAAGGAGGCTCGGTGAGGGTGCAGCAGAGTGGAGTTTATTAGCACTCTGCAGCAGCTCCTGACCAAAGCAGATGACAGGGCTGTGCAGCAGGTTAAAAGGGGGAAAGGGAAGGAGTGGCTTCAGGTCAAGGGGCCAATGAGGATAAAGGGGAAGGTACACACAAAGCAAATCAAATTTAAGGGGTGGGGGATTTCCCAGCCTGCTCCAATCCGGGACCGAGTCTCTCCGAACTCTCTGGAAGGAGGGGAGAGGCCTTCCGGAGACGGGCAGGCTCTGGGAGAGGAGCAACCAATGATTGACATAAAACTGTAACTGGGGAGAACAAAGGTAGGGGATTTCCAAGGCAGGAGATATACCAAATGGGGAGGAATATAGGGGGGAACTTGGGAGAAATCATTTTCCAACTTACATAGAAATAGCAAGTAAATCCATAAACATTAATAATAAAATATGAAAACACAAAACATGCCGCAACAGTACAGGATCCCAAGTTTCTAATTAGCATAGGCTTCAGAAAACAAAGGCATAAAGACAAAAGATTTTAATTCAGAAAAAAAACAAGAAGTGACTTACAGAAAGTTTTCTATCTATAGGGAAAAAAAAAGATAATTATTATAGAAGATTAGGTATTATTTAATCCAAACAATTATTATTCTTTTGTTGTTGTTGTTGTGTATTTTCTATATTTAAATAACACTGATGAAAAGGGAGCTGGTAACCTGGCAATTTGTGAAATATTTACATTTGTGGCCTTCATTATGAAAGGACGAGGTATATGTGACAACTTCTTCCAAAAATTAGCTTTCCAAGGAAAGTGGTGTGGCAGAATTCAGACTGAGTCTTTTCTCACAATAACTCCAAATTTTGGGAAAATAATCCCCCCAGTTTCCTGGCTTTTTCCTCATTTTCATAGACATTATAAACTGCTTGTTTGATTTGTTGTCATAACCAAGTTAAGCAAGTGTTTTTTGATCTCCTTAAAATCTGTACCACAGTAGCATTATTAATAATAAGTATTAAAGTAGGCATCATTTCTGTGATCTTTAATAAAGAAAAAAACCCTCCAATTAGTCAAAGTATATTTAAAATTGCAGTGGACACTTTTGTTCATTTCTGAATAGCAGTTGGCTCTCTGAGCACTGCAGGTGCCATCTCAGCTCAGAGCTGCCTCTCACATGCTGTCAGGAACATACTCATGAGCCAAACAAAGTTAGTTGCCAACTTGGCGCTCAGAAAACAAGTGTGACTCTCTGTTCTCTGTGTTTCTCACAGTGACAGTTGTGCACTGTTGTAGTCACAGGGGTCTGGCATGAGAGGAAAACAACATTTTGGCTGCTAGAGGCCAAAATGCTTTGTGCAAACTAACACTGACACCAGTTGTCAAAAGAAAAGACTTTTTCCCTCAATCCAGGTAGAAGCTATGCAAATTCATATTTTATCAGTCAGTCTTGTACTAAGCCATGAAGCTTAGGTCCAATTCAAATCCAACAATTCAAATACTGTAAGTTCCTTTCTGAGTTTTGCCAAGCACTTCTTGAATCAGTATTAAGAGCTGATATAAAATAATAATAATAATAATAATAGCAAAGAAAAAATAAATTAGAAGAATGAAAGGGGTAAAGTTGTGCACATCTAATTGGAACCTCAATAAGCTAGTGATGACTCAGTGAGATAGATATACACCAGTTATGGGGTAATGCTGAACACCAGTACAGACTAATTTCAGTGTCCCTGCAAGGATATGCACCCTTTGCATCCACCCTGCTCTATGTAACTCAGTAAAATTTTGTTATTGGTTTCAACAGGAATAAAATGGGATCAAACCTAGGAATCTTTGCACATTCTCATGGCAGTAAAAGCTTGTGGTTTTTTTTCTGTTTTAAGGATCCAAGAATGAGACCATTAAAAATCCTCAGACTTGAAGACCAGCCTAGTACTCTACTCTAAAATGAGGTACTTATGGAATACTCATTTTTATATTCACAACCACTATTCCACTTAAACATCTGACTCTGAGGACATCCACAGAGTGTATGCATTTAAATGTTAACATTATTTCATATTTCAGCTCCAAGGACTCAGTCTCTTTACCTCAATCCCAGCTCCAGATTTCCTGTGAAGTGTGGTAGACTCCAGAATTTAGGCTGTCACAGATTCATAATTCTCCATATAATAGCTATCTGCTATGCCAAAAAGGTGTTCAAAATGCATCACAACAAAGGTTGGGATGCCTGTGATGAGAAGAGACTTGAAACTACTTGGCTTTTTAGAGAATAATGAATGATGTCATGGATTGGGAGAGTTAGAGACATAAGTGATCCTATGACCAGCACAACTGTCTAGTCTTGTGATGGGACATTCACCAGGGAGCTGGGTTATTGTCTTTGCTCCAAGAATTTCTCAGTTATTTTACATTAAATAATCCTTAGCCCTTTGTGTTAACCCTATATAAAATAGTTAGTCAAGCAAGATGTGAACACTCATGAGTGCTGTCATCACTAGGCCTCAAAGTCATGATCCTTTTCACAACTTTTATCAAGGCTAATGATCTTAAAAATTTTTAAATATGTTGTGTCTGGACAACAAGGTGCCAGCAGCTTTTGAAGAGTCAAAGTTTTGGTCTTCTTTCATATAATCTTTCTGCTGACAAACAGGACTCTTATTAATGATGAAAGCAACATTTTATTTGGAAAGCATATAATGCTCACATGTGAAAAGGCTCCAGCAACACAATGATGCTCAACAAATGCTCTATAGTATCCTAGCAGTCCAAAACTCTGTGCATATTAGACACTCAACTGCCTAGTACAGTCTGCCATAAGGAATTTATTTATCCCAGGAGTTTGTCATATTACTAAGAATTAGCTTAGTGTTGTGGTTTGACCAGCCCTAGGAAGTGAGAGAGAGCTGGCTCTGAGATTGGCACCTTGTTAAACCAATGAAAGGTCATGTCATCTCTGTGAACACACATTTCAGGAGGAGAAGTTGCAGGGGTGGCTCGCTTCCCTTCCGGCCCTCAGAGAGTGAAGAGGCTCCTCAGGCTCCCCTCCTCCTCCCGGCTGTGGGGGGGAGGGGAGGCCTCCCCCGGCCAAGGCCGAGGCTGCCCCGCGGCCTGGGCTGGGGTGAGCCCGGACAGCAGCTCTGCCGGCCTGCCGGCACGGCTGTCTGAGCCTCGCTGTCCTTGGGTCTGGGCCGGCACGGCTGTCCGAGCCTCGCTGTCCTTGGGTCTGGGCCGGCACGGCTGTCTGAGCCTCGCCGTCCTTGGGTCTGGGCCGGCACGGCTGTCTGAGCCTCGCTGTCCTTGGGTCTGGGCCGGCACGGCTGTCTGAGCCTCGCTGTCCTTGGGTCTGGGCCGGCACGGCTGTCCGAGCCTCGCTGTCCTTGGGTCTGGGCCGGCACGGCTGTCCGAGCCTCGCTGTCCTTGGGTCTGGGCCGGCACGGCTGTCTGAGCCTTGCTGTCCTTGGGTCTGGGCCGGCACGGCTGTCTGAGCCTCGCTGTCCTTGGGTCTGGGCCAGGGCTGCTGCTGCTGCTGTGGCCTTGGCTGGGCCCCCCTCCCGTCAGATAGAGAAGGGAGGGAATGGAACTGTGTAGCTCGCCAGGCCTACTGAGAATGGAGGGGTGGAAAAGTTATCACTGGGATGTGCTGGGTGCTGAGCTGCCCCCACTCCCTGGAGATTTTGACCAGCTCCACTTCAAACCTGATATCATGAACTTTTCATCGGCTGTGGCTTCTGGAAGTGATGGGAGAGACAGCCTGGGATTTGTGATGCCAGCAGAAGATAAAAAGAAGAGATTGACAGAGTGGCCTTTTGGCTGGACTTTTCTTGTAGTGGCTATAGAGACTGCATTAATGCTCCTGTAACTTATAGAAACTGTGTTAGGGGGAAGCATGGTGGGCACTGTGTAGTAGAGATGCCAGTGCAGGAATGAATGAACATAGGAGGATTAGGAGGGTGTGGTGGTGCCCTCAGAGAAGGCCTCTGTTCTTAAAACCCTTTGCCCCAGGGGAGAAATGGGGGGCACTTGTGTCCCAGAGGCATCCTTAAAAAGGAACCCTACAAGCAGTTTTGGTCCATGGGTGGTGGTGAGAAAACCGTCCATGGAAGGAGGGCTTCTCAATGGCACATTTCCTCTGTGTGGGGTGGGTCATTTGTGAAGAGTGCAGGCCACAAGAGACTGTGTTTCTTGTGGGGAGTTTCTATGGGGCACAAGGAAGACTCCTCTCCCTTAATAAATTAAAAATGATTGTTTTAGAATTACTAAATTAGCTGGGAGTTCCAGGTTTTGTCTCAGAAAGTTTTGGTAGGAATTATGATGGGGGGGGGAGGAGGAGTGGTTTGGAAGGGTTTTTATTCTAGATTTTGGTTTTGGTTTTTTTCTTTCTTTTTTTTTCATATAGTGTAAATTAATAAAGTTTTTCTTTTCATTTCTAAGTTGGAGCTTGCTCTGCTCTACTCTGTTCCTAGTCCCACTCACAACATCCTTTTAAGGAACTATATTCTCATGGGTGCACTGGCATTGGGCCAGTGACTAAAACCCATGACACTTAGGCAAGATGAAAGGATTAAAGAAAATGTATTTGCAAAAGAGTTATGATAATGCAATAACTGTTAAAATATATGATGAAGATTTACATTTAGAATTTAAGCTATGTAGACTGTCTCTAACTTTGTGAGGCTATACTACTAGCTCTAGAAGTCATATGAAGGTGTAATGTCCTGAATAGTTCTAAATATTTCCTATTCTCATAGTGAGACTACGTAATGGAGTGTCCCTGATAAGCCTCTAACTTATCCCTCAAAACAATGGCATACCATAACTTATTTGTCCTTCACAAAAGATAGGGAAAAGCAGATGTGTGATGGGGCAGTGATGCAACACATGGTAGTGTAGGGAGTTCTGTTATTTCCTTTCTCCTCTCCTCTCCTCTCCTCTCCTCTCCTCTCCTCTCCTCTCCTCTCCTCTCCTCTCCTCTCCTCTCCTCTCCTCTCCTCTCCTCTCCTCTCCTCTCCTCTCCTCTCCTCTCCTCTCCTCTCCTCTCCTCTCCTCTCCTCTCCTCTCCTCTCCTCTCCTCTCCTCTCCTCTCCTCTCCTCTCCTCTCCTCTCCTCTCCTCTCCTCTCCTCTCCTCCAGAACTCTTAAGATTTAGTTTTGATATCTTAATCAGACTCATCCCAGTGCCTAGCCCGAGGCTCTTTTCCTCCACATACAAGCTGCATAGAACATGGTAGTATTATTTTGCAAATTAATGTCATGAGAAATATTGATTTATAAGCTTCTTTCAATATTTTGCATGTTTAGCTTCTGGGAAGCTTTACATGAAGACTTAAACCTTCATGTGAAAAATGTTGACTGCTTAGCTAGATCTGGGAAAATCTCTCCTAGCCAGGAGGTGTTTTCAACAGAAAGAATAAAAGGTATTCTCACCTATCCTTTGAGGATAAATTATCAGTAGGAATAACAACAAAATAGATTTATTCCATGCTTATTCAGGGAGGGATAATAAGTAGTTACATATTCTTCATAATCAAATGCCAAAACATTCAAAACTATATAATAAAAACAATCCAAGTCAGATAATTACAAGTGAATACGTATCTCCTTTAGAAAACAAAACAACAATCAAACTTCAAGTGCAAGTTCCTGGAGAAGATATGTAGACTGATTCCTCAGAAGAGAGCAGCCTTCACTTAAGGCTATGAGAAAGCTCTATATGGAGAGAAAAAATAGGATTTAAGACATACTAGTTTCCACTAATTTATCATTGACTGTGACTGCCACTCAGAACTCTTGTACTCATGTATCCCACTCCAAGATATTACACACGGTGTGCAGTACCTCATTCACAACTATGGTAAACGTAATCTACAACTTAGAAGCCACTGCAAAAGTTTGTAATGTCTTTTATGTCATTACCCCATGTAGTTGGTGCCATGAGACTGCAAAACCAGAGACTGTTAGCTGTTCTTCGGATTTTTGAGATGTAGCTTTCAGGAGCGCTTTCTTCTTTGATTAATTAAAGGAAAAAGAAAAAAAGAAATGGAGAGAAAGAGAGAAAGAAAGAGAGAAGGAAAGAGAGAAAGAGAGAAAGAGAGAAAAAGAAAGAGCAAGCAAATATTAAAGAAGCTCAACTAGTTCAACTAGCAGATGAACAAATTTACTCTATCCCAAGACACTGCACAATGTCTTTCATGATTACTTCACCTCTCAATGACATCAAGAGTTCATTTTCATGCCAAAGTAAGAAAAACTCAACCCACTCAAGAGTGACTGCACAGAAGGACAGAGATCTGTTATATCCAAAATCTGATAATTTTTTACGCATTCGAGTCTCCAGATTTACAGTGATTTGGACAAAATGGTGACTGATTCTGACAGCAGCTCATTCATCCAAATTGTACTCAGTGATATGAATCAGTGATTCTCCTGCTAAGTTGGAGAGCTCTTATCAGCAAATTGCCAAAATCTGGAGCTGATTTAGGTCATGAAAATTCTCTTTCTTTTCATGTGCACTACTGCTAGAGTCTGAGTGAATCTGAATTAGTTTAGAGGTATTATTTGTATAATGTTGGTATGCTTAAGTCACAGATTTGTACTGCAAACTTGCAAGTGTGTCATTGTGCTTTTGTAATTTTCTTCAATATCAGCAGGATAAAGTGGTTGCTGATCAGTAGCATAGGCAAAAGATTTTGTGAGTTCACTACTTCCAGCCTGTATGAGCAAAGCATTGCAGGGAATATAGATAAAGTTGATTCTCTAAGGATTTACTCTCTGGTGATTAGGAAAAAGTATTTTTATTTCACATCTGAAACTCAAAATTTCAGATTCATGCGTCATACCATTACATGCATCATTGGATCATGAATTCCAAGACTGATTTTTTGCTGCTTGTGTTGGTGCTAGAGTTAAAAAAATCTTCCTGAATAGAGCTACAAAACTGGTAACAAGGTCCCATACAGGTCACAAGTTTCAACTCTCTCCCTTTTGCTTACAGTATGGCAAAAGATAGCAAAAATTTTAAATATACATTTAACTAGAACATGAAGTCACATATATTACATCTTTACAAAGGAAGTATATCAATGCTCAGTAGGGAAAATAAAAAATAGAAGATTTGAAAACAAGTTGTCCAGTGATTATTTAGGAGTATGTAGCAGCGTGTTTTCTGTTTTTTATTTATTGTTAATGTTAGCTGAGTTATGTAATGGTACAGTCCATACTCCCCCTATCCCTTTCCCCTAATGGTTTCCCCCTGCACTTGTTTGTGCAGCATCTGTGCTTGTCAATCTCTGGGAAGGACTCTCCCCTGCTTCTGGAAAGATTGGGAGAAGTCAGTCCCTGATCGGAACAGGCTGGGAAATCCCCCACCCCTCATTTCCTATTCACTGTCTGTGTGCCATCCCCACTCCCCTGATTGGTTTTCCATCTTGTGTATGCCCCTTTTTCTGGTCCCTTATAATCACTTACCCTGCCCCCATTACTCACTTCGTGGCACGTCATCATGCTGAGCAGGTGCAGAGGGACAATAAAAGCCAACCTGTAGCACTGCCACAGTCTCCTTTTCCTGCCTTCGTCGTAGCCTCCTCAGCAGCTCTCGTGTAGCTCCTGACCCACCGAGGGGAAGTTGCCGGTCCGCCTGCGACTGCCTAACCGGAGCTGAAACGATTCCCTGCCAGGGCAGCCGGGACTAGCTGGGAAATCGCTTCTCAGCGGGCAGAGGGAAATCGTTTCAGGAGTAGACATTTTTGTCAGTCTCTCTTTACAAGTTCTTTATTTAGTGTCATTCCACACTGACTTCTGTAAAGGAGAGAAAGCTGTTTTTTTTCTCACATCTCAGGCTAGGCTTGGGATCAGCCCTGTACAACAATCAAGCAACACTGTGAAGGAAACAAAAGACTGTGCTATACCATTTTGTACAGTATGAAATGTGCATCCCTATCTTAAAAATTATGTCCTTCCTTGTAATTTCTGAAAGCAGCATTATCATATCCCGGGCTACATCCAAAGCAGCATGGCCTGCAGGGAAAGGGACACCCCTCTGCTCTGCTGTGATGAGACCCCACCTGCAGTGCTGCATCCAGCTCTGGGGTCCTCTGCACAGGAAAGACATAGACCTGTTGGGGTGAGTCCAGAGGAGGGACACCAACTTGATTAGAGTGATGGAGCACCTCTCATAAGAGGACAGGCTGAGAGTATTGGAATTGTTCAGCCTGGAGGGGAAAAAGTTTTGGGGTGACCTAATTATGACCTTTCAGTACCTGAAGGGAGTCTACAAGAAAGATGGAGAGAGACTATTTACAAGACAGAATGACAGAACAGGTGTGAATGATTTCAAACTGGGAGAGTAGGTTTTGATTAGATATTGAGAAAATAATCTTTAGAATAAGGGTGTTGATGCACTGGAACAAGTTGCCCAGAAAAGCTGTGAATGCCTCATGCCTGAAAGTGTTGAAGGCAAGCTTGGATAGATCTCTGAACAACCTGGTCTAGTACAAGGTGTCCCTGCCCAAGGGGAGTGGGGTTAGCACTAGATAATTTAAGGTCCCTTCCAACCTGAAATATTCTATGATTATCTGTGACATGAAAAATCCATTTACATAAAAATTCCACAAGAAAGGATATAGATTGAAAGTGTTCTAGTAGCTGAGGTAGGGTTACAATAAACCTTTTTATTCTTAATATTGGTTCTGTTAGACTAAAAATATTATTGCACTGCAATGGATTCTAAAGTTATGAAACTATTACAGTTTTTTTTTTTTTACCATGAAATAATATAAAAATTAGGTGGTTAAGTCTCTTGACATTTTAACTCGAAAAGTTAATAGTTCCACTTATATTCCTGTGAGTCATCTGAAATCCCTCTTATGTTTTTAATTACGAGGAGAGATTCGTGTGAGTCTCAGAGCTGATGTTTTAAATGCAAAATACAAGAAAGAATGTGTAGAAAACAAAATCCATCCCTTTGTCCATAACTTGTTCTTTCTGTTTCAGCATTATATGTGGGAAAAGACAAAACCAGGCTTTCCAATGATAAGAAGTGGGTTGGTAGGCCAAACCTTGAGGAAACGAGCACTAATAGGATCCCTCATTCTGCTCCACCAGATGTCAACTACCATAAACCCCACCTGAAATGTTTCTATACCAATGCACTCATGAGGAGCAAACTAGGATCTTGAAACTTTGTCCCTGTCTCAGAGATTTGAGATCAGTGACATAAGCAAAACCTGGTCCTGTGGTTGAAGCTCTCTGTTGGATGGTTACAGGATCTTTGGGAGGGGTAGGTAGGGCGGAAGAGTCAGGGAGGTGACGTTATACATAGCAGAAGGGCAGGACAGTATGGAGCACATGGTTCACAATGGCACGATTGAGAGCCTCTGGTTAGAGATTAAGCAACAAGCAAATAGTGTGGATGTCATTGTGGGAGTCTGCTATAGACCACATAGCCAGGATGGTGACATTGATTAATTACTCTTTGAGGAACTAAGAGACACCTCTAAATGAACTGCCTTTGTTCTTGAGGAAGAATTCAGCCAGAAATTAACTGGGAACCTCAAAAAACTGATACAAACATTTACAGAAGATTCCTAAAACACCTGGATGATAGCTTCATGGTACAGGTACTAAGGGAGCCAACTTGGAAAGATGAATTCCTTGATTTGTCCCTTGTTAACAGAGGGTTTCATGAAGGAAGTGGTGGTTGGTGGCCATCTTGGCCACAGAGACCACAAGGCAATTGAGTTTAAATATCTTCTGACAAGAGGAAAAGTGCCACCAAAACTCCAGCTCTGGACCAGAGGAGAGCGGATTTCAGATTGATCAGGGAACTAGTGAGTAAAGTTCCCAGCAAAATGTTTTTAGCCTGGTAGGGCCCTTCAGTTCTGGTTATATTTAAAGCACCACCTCTTAAGGTCATGGGGGCAGGGAATTCCAAAATGTCAGAAGTTAAGCAAAAAAGGCAGAAGGCTGTCTTGGCTGAGCAGGCATCTTTTGGATATAAGGCAAAAAATGGAGGTGTATGCCCAGTAGAAGCAAGGTCGGGTGATGTGGAAGTAACACAGAGATGATGCTTGCTACTATAAGAATAAAATTCATGTGGTCAAAGCTCAGTTGGAGCTGCAGCTGGCCAGAACTGTGAGAAACAATAAAAAGAGGGGGTTTTATACATTAATTGCAAAATGCAGTGCAGAAATAACATTGGCCTTTCAGAGGATGGGGATGGTCACTTCCCAAATGCGGACATAGACAAGATAGAGTTGTTAAATTCTTTGTTTGCGTGTGTTTTCAGCACCAATGATGGACCAAGGTGGTGCCAGTGCCTTGAGCTGGAAGACCATGGCTGTGAGAATTATAAACTTGCAGTTGAACCAAATGTTTTGGGGGAGCTGCTTTTCCAGTTGGATCCCTGTAAAGCCTGAATGGGTTCCTCCAAGACTACACAAAGAGTTACCTGATGTCATCATAAAGCCCCTCTCAGTGACTTTTGAATGGTCTTGGAAATCTGGAGGTGTCCCTGTTGACTGGAAGTGCTTTCATCAGAAGACTTAGCAATATTTATTTGAGTTGTTAGTGCTTTCTACAGTCTGATTGGTGTTTCTCAGGGCAAGTACAGAAAAGCACTGATAAAAGAATTCCTATTGTTCTTGCTTTCAATACAGAGTTTTGAGTTCTTTCACACATATCTTCTGTGCATTTACCCTTATTTAAGAAAAAGGCCAGAATGTACTGTTTTAAGGAACCTTGACCTAACCTCTAAAAAGACATGCCAAACATGGGGCTTCTTCCCTGTCCCCGCCTCATGAAATTATTTTAAGTTTTGTATTTAAAAATAAAGAAATTATTTTTTGCAATCATTTTTTATATCAGTACTTGAGAGAAAAATTTGCATGTAAAAGATACCGACATGTCAAAGACAGATAAATTTAAAACAGTGCCATAAAACCAGGCCAACAAACAGTGCCTGTCTGCCTCAAGAATATGAAGATGAAACTTCTCCAAAACACAGAATTAGGTCTTCTTGCTGAGCTTAAGTACAGAACATTGATTGAGCAACATTAATGGTTTAATAATATTTGACAAGAACCAAAGAAAAGCTAAAGGAGTACAAGCTAGCAGAAGTCATTGTAGTTAATGATTATAGATTTAAATTATTTAGAAAGGACATTGATTTAAGAAAAATTTAAAGAGGTTTCCTTTTCGGTTAGCAATTTTCAAATAAATGTTTTCAAAAAGCTTATAATAACCTGTAGTGTATTCACCAGTTTGGTGTAAATTTCACTACTACTGATATACTTAAAAATGTAAAAATCATCTAACCCCAGAAAATTTGATATTTCACAGACACACATAGAAAAATGAAAGGAAAAATCTTAAACCCTTTGTATTTTATGTAAATTTCCCTTGAAGTCAAAGACTTAATTAAGACATTCTTTAAGAAAAGAAACTGAAATCAGTGAGAACTCAGATTGTTCAAACCCTCTGAAAAAGCAAGTACTTACTAATCTGAATATATTTTAAAAGAATATTTCAGGAGGAGATATTCTGCTCATTCCTCCACTTCAGTGGTTTGCAGACTTGATTCTGCCAGGCTCTCTTTTTCCCAAAATATCAAGTGGCCATATTGCCATAATACTAAGATGTGGAACACCTCTAGCTATTGTTCATCTGAGCTACAAAAACCTGTCCAAAAAATAATTTGGCCAAGACCTTAAGGCTTATGAAATCTTTGGAAGCTAATAATTTCAAGTTCACTTCTCTGCAGGATTTCTCTGTAAACAACACAGAATTCTCTGTCTGATTTGAATACAGAGGAATATACAATTGGATAAGCCTTTATATGTTAGGAGTCGGCAATACTCATTATTAGGGATGAATATCAGCAAAGTGATACAGTTTTCTGGCTTTGTTGACTTAAACATTATTGATTCCAGCCAGGATAGGGTTAATTTTTGCAGTAGCCAGGAGGCGACATGGGTGGGACATGGATATTATTTGATTTATTCCATATCACCTCATGTCATTGCTGGGAGTTTCTTCTGGGGGGGAGGGCTTTCTTCCAGTCAGGGTGGTGTAGCTGTGGTTGGGCTGTGAGCTCTGAAGTGAGCATTTTGCATTCGTTGCTGTTTCCAGTAAATTGTTCTTATCCCAGTCTGTGATGTTTTCTGTTTGTGCCTCCAATTCTGCTCTCCATCCTGCCAGAGGGAGGGGGAGGTGCAGAAAGGGGGAATAAGGAGTGTATGGTTTTAGCTGGAGCACTAAATTGGAGAATACCATTATTACTAAACTACAACTATTTAAAAGAATTGTCAGCAATAAATATAAAACATTTTTATAGACATTGTAGTATAAGTATTCTTAAAAAAGTACAGCCACTCTTACAAACCCTCATAAATATCAGATGTAAAGGGTAAGTAAAGCAAAAGCCTATGCATTAAAAAAAAAAAAAAAAAAAAAAAAGAAAGAAAAGCCAGAGAAACCCCACAGCAACAAAACCAGATGTTTGAAATTTGAGCAAAAATTCATGAAGAGTTCTTACATCAGCATTCAACTAGCTATCTTCTAGTTTAAGAAACCAGATTTAGTCATATAGTTTTGTGTTCCAATTTTGAGTAACACCAGGAGACATAGTAAATCTATCAGCATTCATTCAAGGACACTGTCTTTTAACATAACTCTCTAGCAAACAATCACAGTCAAGATCTACTGACCTACATGTAATTTAATTAGAATTTTGTTGCACTATCACAATTTAAAAGAGGAAAAGGAATAGAAAGGAGGGACAAATCATCAAGAACATGAACTGATAAGAAGAATTGCTGAGCAGAACCTTCTTCTCCTCCAAACATATGCAAATATTAGCACATCAATGCATTTAGTAATGCTGGAAAGAAGAAAGAATATGATGAGAATGACACGGCCTGCAGCTTTTTGTTAATGAAAATATCTATCACCTATCTACATTAGAAATATTTCAGTTACCCATACAGTGAATTATTGATATGTTTAAACAGCCAACAGAGGATGGTAAGGAATAGCTGCATAGCACCTGCAACTTTCTTGCAGTGAAGTTTGATGATGTCAAATGTATGAAAAAACATTAGCCAGACCACAGGATATTTTTTAAAGTCTATTAATACTGTCATCATCAATATCTATGAGTTAATTCTACAGAAGGAATGCAAGTTACCTTTTTCAACAAGGACTTTCCAGCATAGAACTACATTCAGGCTAAATTTTTATTGTCTTTTTCCTACAATAGCAAAGTGTTAATGCATTGTATAAAAAGGGAACCAAACCACATTTAAAATTAAACATGTACGTAGGTATTATCACAAAAGACTGCCTTGGACGTAGCTCTTCTTCAGCAACCCTAATGCTTTCTGAAGCATAGATCTTTTTGCATGTACCCACAGAATACTGAACTACTTAGGAACTGCCCAGCTTATGAAAGGAACTTGCACAGCCAGATGGTGCTTATGTCTGGAATTTAAAACTTTATGGCAAATGTTGATAAAAGTGCACAGCTGCTGCATATTCACACAAACCAAGCCATGACTGGGAACTGTGATGTTGACATCATAACATCCCTGGAAAGCAGAGAACTTTTACAAGTTCTTTGTAGAGAAGGTTTTTAAGGTGCCAAAGGTAGAGAACTTATAAGAAGGGGAAAAAAACCCCTATATATATCATGTTCAAACTGAAATTTGACAGAGTACGTTTCTGGAAAGTCAGCAAGTTCTGTCTGCAGACAGAACAATGCATGCAAAAAATCAGCAGACAATATCACAGAACATTCAGTCCCTAGATTCAAAGGTCAGATATTGAAGTGCTACCTAACTGACTGTGTGGGTGATTAGGAGTGATTTCAGCAAGGATATTAAATAATTATAAGTCTACATGAGGACCCAAAGATAGAAACAGAAAAAATTTGAAGACATTGCACAAATGTTTTGAGAAGCCATGACCTCTTCTTGGTCAGGGAGAATATTATGGCTTGCTAGTGAAAAATAGTCAAATCTATTTTGCTTACTGCATCTCACACAACATGGTCCTCAGTAAAAAAGTGAAATAATGATACGTATTAATGTTCACTGAATTTTGGGTGACAAACTACATTAACATTAATGTTAACAAACAACTTTATTTGACAGCTGATTCAACTGCTACCTTAGTACCTACAGTGGAGTCTCACAGAATTAACTAAGTGTATAATTCAACTGTATAAGAGCACACCAAGATGCATCACTTTAGAGGTTCATTTCCTCATAATGGACTGCAGGAAGAGGAAGTTCTTATTTTAAATATTTCCATGGTGGACCTTCATAGCACATTACCATAATAGGGTGACTCCTCAAGTTGGATCAAGAAATCCTGGAAGTACGTGGATTGAAGACTGCCAAAAATAATTATTAATTCTTTGCAAATATAAGAGGAGTCTTCAAATTATATAATCCATATTTAGTGTCTTTCTTATATATAGACATGGTAAATATCAGCACTTTTTTTTTCTTGGAAGCTTGTTACCGCACCGACTTCACATTCACTGCAGAAGCTCACCCCTCATAATGTAAATTTCCTGGCCATAAGAGCTCCCTTTTCTGCCAATACTGGCTCAGTTGTTTGAAGTACACTGAAGTTAAATGACTTTTTGAACTCTCAGTATCTCAGTGTTATATCCAGAAACAGCAAAGTTTGCAAACTTTTCTCAAAGTGATGGTTAATCTTCATTGGACTGTAGAAGCAACAAACTGGGTCCATGTGGTGCACAGTACACTCAGCAACACGCACAAGTTTTGTTGGAAAATCTTTGAAAAAAACATGAGGAACAAACCAGCCTCTGGCAGTATGGAACAGAATGACAAAACCTCACTTTGAAGTTGATAATTCCCATGTTTAGCATTACAAGGAAAAAAACAAACAAAAAACAACAACAATAAAAAAGCATGAAACATATTCAAGGTTAAAATGCTTAAAAAGAAAGACTCCAGTTGAAATTGACTTTAATAACCATCTGGTAAGGTCTTCAAAACAATAGACAATTGTTTTGAGATTTGGGGTGGTTTTGAGAATGTGTTGTAAGAAATAGAGCTCCCATAATCTTTCCGGGTTTTTTTTTTCCCTAATTGTGTATGACTTTTGCGTATTTAAAACTTAAAACTGTTACATGTGACAGCTAGCTCCAGAATCTGCACTGTATACTTACACAGGAATGTTATGTGTTCATGTTTTACCCAAGTAATTTAGATCAATTCTCTCTGTAATCCAACTGTACATAAAAAAGGAAATGGGAGGAAATAAGTAATTATTTCAGATACCTTCTTCCTAAAGGGATAATATTTCATATGCCAACAAAACCATGTTTTATCTCTTTTCTTCCAAAAATAGCACAACACTGAAGCTCAGAAAAGTCCTACTTTTCTGAATTCAGCATTTACTTAGGTCTATAAGCCTCAGGATTTTTAAACTCTTGTACCCCTAAGCTGTTCCCCTAATGATCTTCATCTCCTGATTTTCAAAAGTACTTTTACATTCTGCAGATTTACACATTTTAATACTTTTACCTTTAGACTGTTTCTCTTTTTTCCTCCCCATTTGTAGCTATGGCATAACCTCTTTTCCCCCTCAACATTCAAACCACTTCTCTCTTTACTCCATATTTCCTTCTCAACTCCTATGCATAGGCATTAAGTGCAGGATGGAATTGTATTGAACACTTTGCAACCACCTCTGGGTGTCTAGGGGAGGAAAAATTTGATCCTGAAATCTTTCCTGAGTTACTAACAAATCAAGCTGCAAATTAAGAGACAAAAAAAATTAGTTGTATATTTTGAAGCATGGGAATCCATCCAGCATAAGTGACTTCTGAAGAGATCATCAACACATCATTTCTTTAGCAGAGAAGAATCCTCCACAGATTAAGATTATACTCCTCCACAGATTATACTCCTCCACAGTATAAACAGATTATTGCTCCCACACCTTTTTTAAGAATACCCTTGCATGAACAGGAAACTTCCTCAAGAAAAAGAGACTGCAAACACCATTCTTCATCTGCGTATGTAATGGATATAGGAGGCAACCGAGTATTTAATTTTACCACCCTTTATTTTACTCTCAACAATTTTCTAATCTTAAAAATGTCTGTCTATCTTGAGTAAGACTTCCTTTGTTTAGGCAAGACACACATATAGAATTTAAATTTGAGCAGAATTTAAATTTGTACTGTCTATATTACGTAAATATGAAGGCTACAAATAGTTTTTCATGGAATTGTACTGTTGCAATTTATATGTACACACTTCAATTTTAGGGGTATCAGCTAAATGGGAAATTCAAAGCCTACTGCTCTTTTGCCTCATTCCATTTGTTCTTACACACAAGATTTAAACCTGTCATTTCTTGCAGTGCTCTATTTTTTCCAGTACTTCACAGATATTAGCTGAAAGCTCATATAGACTTCTAAAGTGTTCATATTACTGTTTCAAGACTGTAGAGACAGAAATTGGGATGAAGGTAGTCCCACTTTTGTGTCTAGCAATGTTCAAGTTTTGCTATAGATTACATTGTATTAAAATGGTCTATGGACATATAATCTATATATGGATATATAGATTCATGCCATCTGTGGATCTGTTAATTAATTCTTCCATCTACAAACCAAAACAAATTATTAGTAAATACACTGCACCTGTATTAAGAGGGTACTTCAAATTACACACTTTTAAAGCTAGTAATTGGGCCTTCTCCACTTGAGAATGATATTTCAAATTAATTTAAATAATTTTAAACATGTCTTAATTTCACTTTACTGCATAACATATTCCAGTTTGAAATGCCCTCTCCAAGGCCAGAAACAGAAAAAAAACTCTGAAAACTTTCCTGATAGTCTGCAGTTTATCACCTTAGGCAAGTTTCTGCACAAAGAGCATTTGTTATTTCTAGACTAAAATATACTGTTGAAAACTGCTGCTCTATCCTATGTGAGGGCGTTGCTTAAACAGGTCTAGAGTAGGGTTATCTGCTCTTTACTGGTGGCCAGGTCATACATAATTTAGTGGCATTTATAAAATTTTGTGGAAGGTAAGATTTTAAGGAATTTTTATCCACATGGGTCAGGATTATTTTATAATAAACAAAATAACAATTTTTAAACCCACATAAAGGGTATTTCCAAGCTGCCTCAGCCAGAGATGAGCTGGCTTAAATTTACATTTACAGACTTTAAGTTATATAACCAAAACTCAAGTTTGAAGCAAATTCTATAATTAAGACTTCTTGTTTTTATAAATTAATTTACATATTAAAGAAAATGCATTAGGTCATGTATGCAAGTATAAAAATCAATGTTACAGATGTCAAAGTTAAATCTAAAGGATTTTAACACCCATAGTTGTTTTCTGTCATCCTACCATTTTCTACTTTTATTCTACTATATTTTCTACTTTTCATTTTATTCTAATTTTGTATTCCATCCTTGTCACTTTACACATTTTTACTGCAGTTGTCCACAGTGACAAGACAGATGAGTCATATTCTTGTTTGGGGGTAGTGAGAATGAAAGAGTAATTTTTTTTTTTTTTTAATTAGAAAAAAAAAAAGGGGGGAGGGGATTTTTGTGTGTGTAGTGAGAGGTGGAAGTGGGACAATGGAGCAAGAACTTGAACCATACAAGGGATGCCAAATCCTCTTCTGAAAAAGATAAGCTTCCTGCCAACCCTGTAAAATTGTGTTCAATATAAGCCTCTGAAATATGTGGTATGATGTTCTGAGCAGGATATCACACACTGGCTGCAAAGTTCTCAAGACCTCAAAAGGTGGTAACTGCCCAGAGTACGCTCTGTCCCTTTGCAGCTCCTATCTGCAATTTTGTAGTGTGGGGAGCATCTCCATGGAATAAAATAAGTGTTCTTTCTCCAGCAGAGCATGATAACTTTGAAATTTCAGGTATAGTTTACCTGGGAAGGTTATTTCAAATTATTTAAACCCAGGCCCATAAACAAGAACTAAGATAGGTGGCATAAATGAGATAAATGAGATCAAGACTGATAAAGAGAAACATGAGAAGAAAAACAAAAAGAAAAAACAGCTTGGAAACTCCTTTATGTGAGGAAGTAGTTAGGGGAAAATGAATATTGGGTTCAATGTTCAAAACAAGAAGGCAAAGGTTAATGGGCAAAAAGTTTGTCCACAACAAAGTATATGCTCATCAAGAGATTTGAGTCTAGAAACTTGCCTCTTGAAGCCCGAGCATACTTCTGCAGTCATTAAAAATCTTTGAAATCTATTGAAGAAATAAGTTATAACTTTGTATGTGATCCTTGTCAGACATTAAGTCTCCAACTGGTTCCAGTGGGTGACAAAATAATTTAGTCCAGAATTACAGATTTTATATTTTAATTACAGAAAATAACCTTTAAAATCCATCCACTAAAAAAAACTAATGGCAAATATTACTAAATGGTTACAAGTACCTGAAAAATGCTTTCAGCACACTGCTGGAGAATAACTGCTGTGTGCCAACACAGACAACGGACCCTTCACCTGATTTTTGCCTTCTGGATTTAAAACTTTCCAGATTATGGGGGTTTTGGTACTTTAAGAGGTCCTTCAATAACATTTAAAATGACTGGTAAGTGCTACCATGAATGAGAGTTAGATCCTCTTCAGAGGTAAACTTGTAACGGTGAAATGAAAAGCAGAAAACCCAGAGAAATTTCACAACAGCAACCTGTAGTAGTCCAGAATGAAAGTGTTTAAAATAAATTGTCAGTCCTAGCTGATACTTGGACCATGTGAGAGAATAAACTGAGCACTAGACTATCCACAGTTAAAGTGATTATAATTAAAGATAGCAAGATTAAAAAATCATAGTGAGGAAAAACAAGGCTCAGTCCTGGATCAAATGCAAGCTGAGGTCAATCTTAAAACTTAGGTTGTAACCAAAAAATTGCATACATGATTACATAGGTCTATCTATCTATCTATTTATATATGTCCCTATTCTACCTAGAGCCCATCAATGGGATGGGATGACAAAATCTTGGTTTCTTCATTAAGATACAGGATCAGCAGAAATTTTTGTAACAGCTGTAGAGGCTCTAAACAAATGGAAAATTATAGATAGTGTCATAGAAATTTTTCATCCTTGAAAAATATATACCTAAATAAGTGTATGAATACTGAGATACCATATACATAAAGCTTACCTAGGAAAGACTTTTATACTGCTTATAGATGTAATGCAACAATCTTATTTGAATCATCACATAATAACTTTTGCCACAGGCAAATTTCCTTGGTACTTCGAGTGTCCAACACAGAAATTTTCCTTTAACACAGTTTTCTGTGGGTGGTACTACTATACACATGGAAGCTTTGAAAGAGTAATGAAAAGTACTTTTTATTAGAAAAAAAAAAATGCCTTTATTTCTTTTTCTATGTACAGAAGGCAAAAAAAAAAAAAAATTTATGAAATACCTGTAGCGGCGCGTTTTTTAGTTCTTATTTATTGTTAATAATAATTTTTTCTATAATGGTTCTTCCCAAGTTCCCCCTGTACTTCTCCCCATTTAGTACAATCTCCTGCCTGGGAAATTCCCTTTGTTCCCCTCTGTTGCAATATGTTGTCAGTCATCCATTGCTCTCCTCCCAGTGCCTGCCCCCCTCCGGGAAGCCTGCCCCCCTCATTCCAGAGGCTTCGGAGAGGGGCTCGGTCCCGGATTGGAGCAGGCTGGGAATGCCCCACCCCTCGTCTTGCAGTGGTTGTCTGTGTGCCATCCCCATTTCCCTGACTGGTTTTCCCTCTTGTGTCCACCCCTCTTTCCAGTCCCTTATAATCACTGACCCCGCCCCCAGCTCGCTCTCTGCCTCTCAGCCTCTGCCTCGGGCTGGGGCCTCGCTCAGGGCCTGGGCCTGGGCCTGGGCCTGGCTCTGGCCTTGGCCCTCTTAGCTCTCTCTCTCTCCTGGGACACGTGAGTGCCTGCACCATGGGGTGCATGTGACAATAAACTCTATCTTGCCACGAGGCCTCCTCCTTCTTACCTTCGTCGAGCCTCACTAACAGCTCTCGTGCATCTTCTGAACTACTAAGGAGGTAGTGGCCGGTCTGCTAGCCACTGCCTAACCAGACTTGAAACAATTCCCTGCCAGGGCAGCCGGGATTCGCTGGAACACCATCTCCAGCAGGCACAGGGAATTATTTCAAATACCTATTCAGAATGAATGTTAATAATCCTAAGGCATACAGCTGGTATTCCCTTGCACTTTATGCATTCAAAAAGGTGAAAATTTCAGTCAATTTGAATTACATACTCAAAGACACAGCTTGTTAAATATTGTTCCTCATGCCAGTGGCATTTTGAGGACTTTGAAGCTGCTTTTTTGAAAGACACTCCTTTCCAATTAAACAGAAGTCCAAGGACAAAAAAGGATAGGTGTAGATCACTGTACTAGAAAATGAAATGTAAATCTGCTTCTAATATTGACTATAAAGTCAGAGGAAGATCTGGCAGCAGATGAAGCTCGTCATAAATACTATGGTTATCTTTAAATTTGATAAGAAACCATACAAATCCATGAAATGCTACAGCTGAAACCTATAGTTCTAAAATTTTGAAAACGAAATATAGTTTGAATTAAACTATTGGGATATAATTATTTTGCTAAAAATCCCTGAGTAATACCATATAAGTAACTATGTATAAAAAGTAAAGTAGTAAAATACCAAAGTAAAAAATATTGGATAGTACTCAGAAAATTTTTTATCCCCCACATGCTCTCATCCTTTTTAGCTGCAAAACCTCTTTTCTGCTCAGTTCTCTTTTTAGTGCACACAGTTTTAATCTGCAGTTGTGTATCCTTGAAATTACTACTTATAGTTAGAAAAATGTAACTAATTCATCCTTCCTTTCATTATAGCAAGACGGAAGAGACTGAGGTGTGAAAGAAAGATTTTTCATTTTACCTTCCTGCTGGACATGCAATAGCCTACTTCTAGCTCCTAGTTGTACAGCCATCTTTTCCAAATTTCTTCTTCTTTCTCTGTGATGTCTTTCCTTCAAGGAGAGAATAAATTTACAAATAAAACATCAAATACCTTCACATCACCAAACTCAACCCACTGAATTAATGATTAAAAACAAGCTTGATTTCTTCTCTTATAACATCTTTGTATGTTGCTTATGCCTTGATAGTTTGTCACATTTTGGTAAACTTTTATATTAAACTGACATAGACCATGGGAGATAATTGATTGCTTGGCATCTGCAATTAAAGGTATATGGGGAGGAAGAAAATCAGATCTACAGCTTCAATTAATTTTTATTTGCTATTCAACTAGATGAAAAGCTGATATCATCATTTCTGGATCCCCAAAGTAAAAGTTAAGCTGTGTACAAATTGAAAGAGAGCACAAGCTCCCCTTTCTTTCTTATGTGGCCTACAATGTGAATGACATTATCAGTCTTAATCAATGCCTAGAAATTCTTTCCTTATAACTGCTTATAGTTTTTGTAAGTATGACTAATGATTTTTAATTTGCTGGTATGGCTCTTCTTCAAAATTTTTAGAGAAAAAAACCCCTAGCAGCCTCCTAAAGTTCTCTGAATTTAGTCCCCATTGGCAGATATTTTAATCTGGAGTTTTATAAAAATTTATTTCCATGGGCAACAATATTGTCATAGGCTTGCATTGTTCTGGGATTTTGAAACACTAGGAATCCAGATTCTAACAGAGGAATAATTTAATTTTAAGTAGCTGATTTTTTTTTTAATCACATTAAAAAAAAAAACAAAAAACAAAAACAAAAATCCCCAAAAAACCAAAAACAAACAAACAAAAAAAACCAAAACCAAAACCAAAAACCTGTTCTGAGGAATAATAGATTGGGATGTTATGTTGTGTGCCTTGAAAAAGAAACCATGTCAAATGCACACACGTTCTTTGGCCCAGAACACTTTCTTTTAAATAAAAAACATACTTTAGAAACAGCTACATCCCCTAGCTTCTGGATTTGTTACATAGACAAGAATTTGGAAATCATGTGGCAGGAGTGTGACTGTTTTCTGAACTCCTGCTTAGATTTTGGCTAGCATGCAGCTTGTGCCAAGGGCTGAGGTAAGCTGGGGGCACTACCACTATGTCAAAGTGGGGACACCGTAGTCAGGACCATGGCCAGGAAGGGCAAAAGGTCATTATGCAGTCACTATCACCTGTGCTTGCTGTCTCCAGCACCTGTTATCCTGTGTATTGGTTTTCTGACAGTTTCTCCAGAATCTGCTAACTAAAGGAAAAGGAGTAAACCAAACTTCCAAGCCGGAAAGTATGTCAGCTTACCCAAAAGAAGCAGATCCAGCAGCAGTCTGGATGCTGAAGGTTTTGTGCTTCCCAGTATGATACAGGGAACACCCATACCATGATGGGGGAGGAAGGATGAGCACCCTTACCGTCAGCTTGGTAGCTATTTCATTTAGAGGTACACAAGCTGCAGGTTAGAGAATATCTGCATAGGAAACATCATGAATTAAGTGATGAATCAGTGAATTCAGATATCAGACAGCTTTGTACAAAAGGAATTGAGCCCTTAAATGTTGTATTTGCTTTCTCTGCAAGTGAGCTCAAAAAATAAAGTTTAATTCACAGAGTACATTTTCCAATGAAGCTGAGAGATCCAAATGGGCCATGATGCTATTGACCATTACTTATGATCAGCTGCAACATGACTGAAGGTAATTACCTCAAAACAAAAACAAAAACAAACAAAAACAAAAACAAAACAAAAAAAAAAAAAAAAAAAAAAAAAAAGGAAGAAAAAGAACCAAAAACCAATTCATCTGCAAATGTAAAGTGCTAAACTTTGCTTGCAAC
Source organism: Acrocephalus scirpaceus scirpaceus (assembly GCA_910950805.1). Lineage (NCBI taxonomy): Eukaryota > Metazoa > Chordata > Aves > Passeriformes > Sylviidae > Acrocephalus > Acrocephalus scirpaceus. The sequence goes on from OU383773.1 coordinate 49,035,153, forward strand.
ATATTTTCAAGGGTGTTGCAGTTTGGTTGGAACCTCTGGTATAAAATTTCCAAGCATTAAACAAACAGTTATGGTCAGATGGAAGATATTTACACCCAACAGATGAACAAAGCCAATATAAAAAGAGAAAATTTCAATTGAAATACATACTGTGAATCTGTTATTAAACAATGTGACACGCAATACAAGAATAAGAAGTGATGTGACGGGGAAGAAATCATACAGGATAGGTTTAAAACTGAGAGTATTTAGCATGGAAATAAAACATGCTACATGTTTTCATTTTAAATATCATGTAGACTTTACTTATCGAGGATAAATTTTGAAGTATTCTGAAATAAAACATAATGCTTGTAATAATGTACTGATGCAGTTGTTCAATTCATTAATCCCTTAAAAGAAGCATTTCTTCTTATTAAAACATCTCAAAAGATGCATTATTCAAACGTAAATCTAAGAATATATGCATGCCCTATATTGTGCAATTACATTAATATGCTACTTAATTTGTTTTCCTTGTTGATTATTAAAGAATGATAACTCAGATGAAGTAATGGATTATACAAAGATATAGAAATCCAGTGCAATGAGACCTATTTCTTAATCATTATTTTTAATAGTTTTAGACTCCTGTCCCTTTTTGTAATAAGACAAAAAATTCAACTGAACTGTGTCAATTTGCTGAATTTTGTCATTCTGAGTTTCCAGTATTCGTTTACTTAAGAAATAGTAATTTATATTGCCTTAGACTCTTACTGACTTCTTGTTAAAAAGTTTCACATTAATTTCAGCATTTAGGTTTATAGGACAGTAATTACCAGGTGTTAACTTTTCCCTTTGGCATAATATTGACCTAATATTGAATGTTAATGAACTGTTCTATGCAATTAATATATATATATTAAAAGTAGAATGGCACAGTATTTATCTTTCTACTTGCTCTACTTGACCAATGGGGATTTTTCTTTTTTCCAATAATTATTGTTTTCCAGTAGTGTTGATTGGTCCTGCATTAACCCACATTAACAGAATATGAGCTCTTTAACCTCTGCCTGCCCACCCTACCCAGTGCCACTGACAACTTCCCAGGTGATAATGTTTCCACATGCTTGGCACATGCCAGCCACCACACTGCCCTGTAGCTGTCACACACCTCACTACCCTGGCAGAAGGCTCCTCCAGAATTCTCACTCTTCCCCTTACTGCTGTGCAGTAGAGACACACTTCTAGGGCTCTCTCTTTGAGTTCTCTTCTCTGGCTATCTCAGCTGAGTGTCTGACAGTAAGACAACAAGGACAGGGTGGTAAACTGAGCACAAAGAACAAGTGGACCAGCGCAGACAGTTGGCAGAGCAATTAGAGATTAGAAGAGTAAGGGCAAGAGGCAAGGAAATCCAGAGAGGATAAAAGAGAAACAAAGACAGAAGTGTATCTCAATATGAATTGAAAAGAGTGAACTTTCCTCCAGGAAATTCCTTTTCTATACCCACTCACAAGCATATGTAATGCATCTCTGTCTTGGTTTTGAAAGACATTTGCCTGCCAGGGAAAGCTAGATCTTCCCTTGGAATAGAGAATGTAAATCCCCTTCCCTCCAAATTATTATAATTTTTAAATTAGGGGCTTTCAGCCAAAGATATGGGAATAGGAGTAACAGTTATTTACTAGGAATATTAAAAAAATACAAATGTGGTAATAAAAAAATCCAAACAAACAAACAAACAAACAAAAAAACCCAAACCAAACAACCAAGCAAGCAAACAAAATTCCTGGTAAAAACCCTGACAGAGTTAGAGATACCAACTGACACCCTGTTGTTCAGGGTGTTGGAAGCAGCCCAAATAAATCCTCCTGGAGTAACAGATGTGGTTCTGTGGAGTAGAGATGATCCTGTAGAAAGTCTAGTGGTGGTGAGATGGGTCCAGTCTTCCTCCAGGAATTCAGTGGGAAAAGCTGGATACCTGGTGTTCCTGAGTCTCAGTTTTTATCTAGGCAGGAATGGTTGACTTCCTCCACCACGGGGTAGAGCATCTCACAGTGGGATGACGTAATATGACATGTCATTGGTGAGCCTTAATGGCCCATTACCAGAAGATATCCCCTGGAGGATGGACGGGTGGTGAAAGAGATAAGAAACACTGCCACACCTGGTTTTAATGGCTGGTCCATTATCAGAAGGCATTGTCCCCCCTCTCCCCTGGAGTTACAACAGATAAAGAAAAAAAAAAAAACCAAACACGTCCTCAACTGCTTTCAACAGATGAAATTTGGTTACATAACCCAAGACAATCTCTTTTCTACCCTGGGTTTTTGGGCTGCTGCACAGATTTTCTTTATGCTGACTTTTGGATTCACAATCGCTTCTTACACCTATAAAATAAAGTTGGTGTAGAAGAGACTTTGAAAGATGACTAGAAAACTATTTGACTCTCTTCAAAAAGCTCACTAAATTAATTGTAGAAAGTTCTGATTAAAGATACTACCTTATTTGCCAGTGCTATTGCATAGCTACACATGGTTGAAATGGGAAACTTTTTAATGAAGGATGGATGTTGTGATAAGCAATTACCTCAGGTAATGATGAATCAACATAGAAACCAGATACATATTTAATGATTTTTTTTTTACATTTCCAGATCTATTTCTTAAACTGACTGCAGAAGCTCTTAATCCTGAAAGAACAATGCAGAAACCAGAATGAGAGCTGAGTCTCAAACTGGCTGAGTCTTCTCAAAGCAGCTTTTTATTATTCAGACTAATAGCAAGTTGGCCTCCTAGCATGGTATTGGAATTAAAGCTCCATCCTGGACAGAGACATAGATTTTTTTCTTGGGCTGAAAACTTGCATAGAAGACAGAGCTGATTTCTATGTTTTGAGCTAAATAAGAGATATCGTACACCATTTATTTTATTGATTTAATAATTAGATCTTTTAGCCAATATAGTGTATCTAGCATGCAGAGGGCCTTTGCACAAAACATATTCAATGAGTTTTGTGTAATTTGCAGCAATTTAAAAAAGAATATGTATAGAAGTCGGAAATAGGGATGACTACATTAACTTCTACCACAGAATCTTTTAGCCAAAAGTAGTTAAGCAGTCCAAGCACACTAACAAATCTTGGAAGTTCACCTCTTGAAAGCCTCTGAGTTCCTTATTTACTCACAGCTCACAAAAAATCGTAACTAAACAAGCACATAAACTTCACCACAAAGGCAAGAACAACTTGGCAGAATTTAGGGGCAAACCATTTCTTTCTTTCAGTCATTGCATGCCAGCATAGGTCACTGAGCACTAGATGTCCTGATGCTGATCAGGATGCTTATTTTTTATGTAATATTTGAATTCCCAAATTGATTTTTCAGTTCGTACACATGGTAGGAGTACTAGTGTTATTGGAGAGTTAACCATGCAGATTGAACAAAGGATGAAAAGAGATGCTTCTCTGGGATATATCATTTGAAGACAGTTGAGACTATTCAGTGATAATGCTGTTCTAATGAATTAATTATATCTACAGTATGCTAAACATGAGTACTTCCCATTTGCTTTTTCTTGCAACACCTATTATAAAGCATAACCAACAAGTATATGTCTGTCTGGAAGGAATAAACTTTAACAATTGTGCATTTATCCAACACTAAAATTTATAAGGTTTGGTTTTCAAACCCATTATCACTAATCCTGTCAAACATAGCACTGGCCAATTTTATTTTAGAGTTTGGAAGTATATCTTTGATACTGTATCATTACAAATTAAATCAACTTTAAAAAGAATAATTATTAGCTGAAAGAGCATGAATAGAAGGAAGGCAACACATACATTTTTAGATTAAATTCAAGCAATGATGTGAAATCCCTGAGGCTGTTGCAGAAACTTAACGGTGATCTCAAAAATAGTCAGTAATCTTTGTAAAGAGTAATAATACAACTTCAAAATGTATGAGATCTGAGTCTTTTTTTGCCTCTCCAACAGTTGGAAAAACTGACCTATCTGAACAATAGCTCTTGAAACACAGAATGTACACACTTCAACTCAGTCCAAAAACCCTAAAAAGTATGGCTATAAACAGCCACTTCTTTCTTATTTATTATTACTGAAGTGTCTCTAGGGCTGTGAGTAGACATATTAGCAGTTAATCATCTGTTAGGTACTTTACAAACATTAAACATTTTTCTGCATAGCACCCAAGTGTTTCAGCTATCTTAATTTATTTTAGGAGTCATACTCTGAGAACTTCCTAGAGGATTATATTATTCAAACCCCCAAATTTACACTATGAGAGAAACTGAATTTGCAGGAAAATCAACAGTAATATTCTGGGCACAGCAGTCTAGAAATTATTGGATACTGAATGAATAACAGAAAAATGGATGCCGACATAAAATAAGGATCGGGTGAAGACTACTGCAGGGATGAAGAAGAGATGGAAATGTACATGTGTTTGACTGAAGGTTGATGCAACTTCTGCTTTACAGTTTTACAGTAGATATTCAGAATTCAGCATAAACTCTTTCCTATGGATTTTCTGAATGACACAAATGATTAAATACATGCTACCAGCTAGGCTGGCGCTCTACAAAGTATAAAATAAGAGTTAATTGCACCACACCTTCTGAAGAGTCTACCTTTGTGGGGAAAAATAAAAAAAGAGAAGGAAATAAAGGAAGTTCATACTTTTTGGAATGCCTTTGTTACCAACAAGTAGGATTAAAAAAACAACAAAAAAAACCCTCAACAAACAGCAAAATTTTGAAGGGAGACAACACCTTCCTGGTTCCCCTCACACCATCTCCAAAAAAAAAAAAAAGTTACGCAATTTTTCTGACAGTTAATGTCAGTTAATGTTTTCCCCCTAAATTAGTTACATGAGATAAGATAAAGAATCTTCAACTAATGCATAAACAACCAAGATTTTTCCAATACTTAAAGTTTAATTTAATTAAATGATCATTACAGAATGCCAAATGTAGTTTTGATGATCGCATTATTTTACTATGGAATAGCTATTGGCATCAAAGCTTTTTCAAAGCTATTTCCTACTGTTCCACAACCCTCCAATAACCTAATTATGTCCAAGAGAGAGGAAATTGAGCAAGAAGCCTGCTTAGTACTCAGGTTTTTTTAAGTTGAGACACAGACTGCAGTGCCACAGTCCATCCTGACATCTTTGTGTAACTTGCCTTACTCTTTGCAGAACTCAAAATTCTGCAGAAAGGAGAAATACAAGAGTGACATTTCTAAACCATTCCAAACTGGGGGGGTAAGCAGGACAAGAAAGAAGCCAAGTATTTGTCTGCACGAGTACAGACATAGTGTAAAAGCCAATAATTTCCTTTTGTAATTAAATTCAAATATAAAGACATACTATTTTTATAGGCACCAAACTTCTTAGAGTTCAAGGAGCATTTGGTCAGTGCCCTTGGCCATATTATATAGTTTTATATAGTCCTGAGAGGAGCAGAATTCTATGATTTTAGGATTATCCAAGAAAAAGTAAGAAATTCCCTCAGCCACTGCCAGACAAAAAACCCCCAAAACATTTCTATCTGAAATGACAAAAAATAGTTGGGACACAAAGCCTGAAGTTTTGAAATTGAGGAAAAAAGTAGTTGATACTTAATTGTTTGTTTGTTTGTTTGTTTGTTTTAATTTACAGAGATCAGCTCATTCATCTCATGGCAGAAAGCAACATTTCAGAAATATCAGGTATAAAAGGGTAATATGAAATTGAATCAGTTAGATGTACAGTTAGAAATGTTAGCCTTTAGAGAGTATGACTTTTTTTTTCATACCTTGTATTGCTATACAGTTGAGGAATTTCCCTACCACTCAATAACATATTAAGCACATGGAAAGAAGAGTTTTATCTCAGCCTTTATGATGATAAAAGAGAAATATTCATCTGATGTCTGCCATCAGAGAGTCCCACAGTCAAACATCCCTTTGCCATAAAGGTCCTATCTTCCTTTCTGAACAGAAAGCCTTCCTTTTTCTTGAACAGAAAAATTCTGCTGGAAGTCTCTTCTCTAAACACTGAATACAGCTGAAAAAGTGAACAGTGAATTAGTGAAGAAAGCCTTCTGGGAATTAAAAAACTCATTTCTCACTTCTGGAAAAGGTTTTAGTAAAGCTCAGAAAGAAAGTATTAGTTGATCACTTGTGATTTTTCTCATAGAATTTGCAAACGTGCCAAAAAGCTTCTCGAAAAATTTCCAAACACTTAAAAATCTTTCAAAAACAAAGAAAAACCCAAATTAACAGAAAACATCAGTATCTTCCATCAGAAACAAACAAAACAATCACAGTATTAAGAAATATTCCAGATACCCCTTTGCTCTCCACAGGGGAGGTAGTTTGGAATCAACAACAAATTTTTCTTCCCTGTATCTTGCTAATTCTGCAACTTTCTGTACTTCCTGATAACAACCTTTACTCTCTATCCTTTCATTTTTCTTTCTGGACTGAACAGAGTAAGTGCTCCCAGTTTTATCTTATAAAATAAGCATTATCTTATCTCATTATCTTTCTTAATCAACTCTAACAACCATTCTTTTTACTCATTTATATATTGATTTCTTTTTTTCTTGAATATGACAAAACAGTTACAGAGAACATTGCACTGTTTTGTTTTGTTTTCCAAAGGAAGAGCTGTGATAATCTTTAGTAGAACTAATATATAATCATAGGTGTTAAATACTGCCTTCTATGTTCTACACTCTAAATACACAGAACTTTAATCCATTTATTCCTATTTTGCAGCTTTAATAAAAAGTTATCAGTTTATTTGCAACCTGTCATTCAGCCAGGTGCAATAGTGTGAGACATGATGAAATACTTAATGCTAAGTTTTTCAAGTATTATTATGGTCTTCAAATTCTCTGGCTGAATTTGTGGAGAAGGAGAGGGAATACATCTCTGAACTACTTGATGTGCCTCTCCAAAACCTCAAGCAGTTATTACCTCTGTGTCTTCCCCTAAATTCTGAAGCAGAGTAACACAAAACAACTTTGTTGCTTAAAGGAGGATGCAGGACACAAACACTCAGGTTTCAAAGGTTCCTCCTTAAAAACAAAAAAACCAAATCAGCTGCTAACCATTTTCTCATGGTATTATCCAAGATAATGAGAGCACAAAATAATTTTTCAGAGGAAATGTTGCACTTCTTGACTGTTATCACTACAGACATCCTCCTGAAGCGTATGAAGGAAGATCCTCACATTAACAAAGCTGATGGCAACTTCAAGAATTATAGAGGGAAGGCATAGGTTACTACAACTTCCTGCTGAGGATTCCAGCCCTTGATTAGGACTGATAGATGACATCTGTGGAGTAGTAGTTATACTTAATGAAATATCAAGCTTCTTCATGGAAATTTCTACAGTTTATGCGCTTCAGTCTGCACTGTGACGCCTTGAGCCGAAGATTCAAAATCTTCTATAGCCTTTACATTACAAGAACTCTTGGAAATTACATACATACCTAAGATTACATTGTATGTGTGGTGGCTGAAGCAGCAACATAAAAAGCAGTTGCTTGCTTACAGTAATAAAACAATCATAAAAAATCCCACAATTCTCTAAGATATTGTATCTGTTTTGAATTATCATGTCCTGAAAGGTGGAAAATAATAGTCAGAAGTGAAAACAAGAACTAGACTTGTACAGCAGTAACAAAACCACTCTTTTCACCCATCCATTTTAACAAAAGCATTGGAACATGTTTGATTTTAGTCCCATTATGGAATAAATACACAATTTTGGAACCTCAAAGTTTCATGAAATGAATCTGTTACATACTCAAGGTCTCTCTTGTATATGGTGCTTTTGGAAATCTGGTCCTTTCATTTTGTCTTAAAGAGATGGCTTACTAAATTTGAAAATTGTGACACATGATAACCAATAACACCCTAGAGATATTTTTGCATATATTTGCATAATTTTGCTCCCTTTAAAATCAATAATGCAAACATGAAGCAGACCCCTTATTATTTACACATTTTCAAACCATCAATATGCATTTGTTTTTGACTTTTGTTCAATTAGCCTAATCTCCTACAAACCCATTTGTAATAATCAGTATTTACTGCCATGACACATATGGGCATGAGTGGAACTAATCATCTGCAGGCTGTCCCTGCTGCTAAGCTGAACAAACAAGCTGTTCAAGACTTCTTCCTGCAAATATTTCTGCTTCATAAATCAATGGGAACCTAATGTAACATTTTCCTTTTTTTTTTTTTAACAGAGATTTAACTGAGATCCACAAGCTCATTTCTGAATACCACCAAAAAAAAAAAAAAAAAAAAAAAAAAAAAAAAAAAAAAAAAAAAAAAAAAGCAAGGATCCAAACCGGATAGTAATAAACAAGCATGCCAGTCCAACTGCAGTTTTAATCTATAAAATTAATATTATGTGTTCTGGTGCCTACACCTGTGACAGATGGTCAACAGCAAAGAAAGCTATCCCTATCAGAACTGCTGAGTCCTGAAATCCCAATGCACAAACCACAGATGGCACTGGCACAACAGTTAAAACAATTAGAGATCCAGAAATAGACTTTCTCTTTTCTGTGTTGCACTCTTAAAATGTGTGGGCACCATTTGTAAATTACCTAAAAGCAGACACATCTTTGGGTTAAAGAAATTTGTCAGCCTTCATTAATATAAATGTTGGATAGTAGGTCAGGGGTATGCTAATCCAATAGATTGATCAATTCTTTTTACATTTCAGTGCTCAGAATTTCCATTGACTCCAGGGAAGGATTGCAGCTCACAGATCCTGAACGCTTTTGTGCAACTCAAAAGTTATCAAGGTACTTGCTTTGCTCTCCAGGTAAGTGATCAGTCTTGGAAACCTATTTATTGTTAGAAAATGTCACTGTATGTGAGTGGATACAGGTTCCCTGATCAAATTTTGAAACTATGAATACTACAAAAATATTTGGAGGATGTCAATTGATTTTTATATTTCACCTTTGTGTGTGAGTCTGAGCCTCTAGTTCCCTACATAGACCTGTCAAATCAAGCCCAGGACCTGTATCTATAGAGGTAAATAAAAAAGGCACTTGTTACCTGGGAGAAAAGACATCATAGTGACAGGATTGAAATACAGTGAATTTTCAGTATCTAATTAGAAAATTACTACTTTAAAACAACGAACACACTCCTAGCTCCATATATGCAATGTCTTCCCTTTGACCCACCATAAGAGTTTGAATATAAGAAGATAAATTATTGAAAACAGAAATCCAAATAAAATGTGTTGGCAGGACTACCTCATGAAAAGTGCTGAGGTTAGAAAATCAAACACAGCTGAGTTCCTGTAAATCAGGAGAGCAGCCAGAGATTTAAGCCTGTGTCAGTATGGAGATGGGTATTTAATTGTGTCTTGAATGCAGAAACAGTGTTTCTCCCATGTGATTAAAAGAGATTTAACAAGTGGTCTTTTTTTGCTTCCATTAGATATGAAAGAAAGAACACAGGAAGAAACAGCATGAAATGGTAGAAAACACCTATTAAAAAAATAAATAAAGAACAAGAAAGACATTTATCTTCTAGGCTCTAAGTGGAGCAATCTAGGGCTACTGCTACCATGGGATTGCTGATCTATGGAGGGCAAAGAGTAGGAGGACAGGAAGAACATAGGAAGGGAGGAAAGGAGGGAGAGAAGGAAAAGTTCTCCCTCAGCTCAAGGAGGCTCTCCAGTCCTTTGAACAGTGTGTGCGGTGGCTGTAAATGCAGCTCAGAGCAGGAAACTAATTTGTGTGCTTTCCTGGAAGTGAGTGAAGGAATGAAGACAGAGAGAGGGAGCCCATGGCTTTAAAATTGCTGCAGGATGTGTGTCTGTTCTCACTCCTTCATCAATTGCAAAGAAAGCCTCCAGAGATTAAGACAAGGTCAGTTGCTGCTGATTTTGTTTCCCAACGTCACAATACCAGTTCAAGTCTACCTCAAATGAATTAATTTGTCTGTACATCCGAATTTTCCACTATAGACAGCAGTTTACTGTGCCAGTGGCACATAATCAATATAGAAAGGCAAAGTTGCAGAGAGAAATAAGTTAGCAAGTGGGAAAAATGGGAAAAGCAAGTACCAATTGCTTGTGATACTTTGGACAATAGGAAAAATTGGAAAAAAATAGAAACACACAAATAAAGGAATAAATTGTCAGCTAATAGATACTATTTCCTTTAAGACAAGAACAAAGCTGAAAAACGCTAATGCCTTTTGGAGTGGTCTCTATTGCATATAAATATGAAGGTTAAATGCACTCATGGCAGTCTGTGACAGTAACCAGCAAGCACTTGATAATTAAAACATTAAAAAGCCATCAGCTGCTAAGGACAATCTCAGCTGAAATGAACACCACTGAAATGACAACACTGTTCACAAAACAAATCAATGCACTTGAAGCTTTGCAGCTGGGTTAATGCAAGTAGAAAGGAGGCTGGATTTAAAAAAAAGTCATTATCTGCTGCCTTAATTTCACAAATCCTAGATATGCACTCTTCCACAGCATGCTAAGAAATATTCACAGCATCATCTTGACAGACAATCATTCCCTTATTAGGTGGCATCCTTATTTTAGACAATAACAGTGAATCACTTTGCTATTCTGGGGATCTAATAAAAGAGAGGAGAGGGGAAAAGGAAAGCGGAATTTTCAGAGAGCTAGAAAATACATCCTAAACAAAAATTCAGAAAACAGAAATAATAGCAGATATCTGAGTGTCCACTTTCTTCAAAAATCCAGATTAACCCCAGCAAGAAACAGCTAATTAAGAGCCTGTGGGTTTGCTTTCTAGATGACAATTAATCTAGAGTGCTTCTTCCTGCTTAACAGCTGGATTCCTAACAGCAGAAATTCCCCCCAGACCCTTTACTATATCCAACCGATAGAGAATCATGATTTAAAAATAAATCTCTCTTAAATTTTATATCCATCCTTAGTTCATGTTGTTTAGTTATGCTTGTAAATTTGCCTGTGTTGATTACAAATGTAGTCCCTTAACAAAGAGAGGAAGTGGACTTGGGAAAGTCTGTGTTTGTTAAAAATAAAGTATTGAATGGAAGAATTTAATGAAAAATCCTACTTTTCAAACATTTTTTTTTAAACAGTAATTCTTGAATGATTCTTTAAAGGCTTTCTCTGCCAAGTAGTAGCCAAGTAGTCTACTTTGGTTCTGGTTTTTGTTCAAAACTTGTCTGGCATCTGGAAATCACAAGGTTTTGACAATGAAATTTAGTTTTAATTTTCTCATTGATTCAAAACACATCAACCATCAGAAAATGAGGAGTTTGTTCCAATAAAAAATTGAAAATGAAATTGTGAAATATATATGCCTCTCCACATGAATAGTTTCCACATGAAACTATCTAATAAAATACAACCAAGAAGCAAAAAACCCCAGGTTACAAAGTAAGTTTCAAACAGACTCTGTCTTAGATAAGACATTTGTACACAAATTATTATAAACATGTGAGGACAAATTTGAAGGGTGCTATTGAAAATATTTCAAAAATGTACTTTCTTCATCTTAAATATTCCATTAAGCAGTTTGGTGTTTATACACTCATATAGTTTTTTCTGTTGCTTTTACATAGTTTTATTTTTTAGATTATATTGTCATCCTCAATAACAAAAGCAACCCTCTTTATGGAGTATAAATGGTTTTCTATGTATCACTTTATCATTAATCCTGTATGAATAGCAGTTTGCCCTGAATGACAAGTAGTAGAACAAACAAGCTAGTATGAAGGTTATGAGAGATAAATACTAATACTGGCTGCATTCTTTATATGACCTAGCCCAGATTCCTGAGAATCATTAAAGGATATTACCAATATAGCCTCCAATTGTTAAACCCTTCCAACTGGTAGTACCACCCTTGAGGCAGGAGTATCTGAACTGATTGTTAATTGGTCCCTGAACCCCCAGCTTTCACCCAAATTAACACAGCTTAATTTGAATACTAATATAAGACAAAGATGATTTTCCTTAAAAACAAGGCATAGTAATAATTGCAGTAGCTCAAGAGCTGATACCCAAGGCTCAGCACCAGTCACCTGTTCAGAGAGCTGAGTAGTCCAAAGGCAATGATAATGCCTGATGCAGGCTCTGGAGGTATGAGGCCACTGGCCAGGCTCATGTTGTTTACTGTGACACTGTTGGTGTTTACAACACTGTTGCCATTTAATTCCTACTATTGGTTCCAGCAATGAAGCACCGTGGTAGGCACCACTGCTCTGGCTCAGATGGTGTTCCCAGCATTTTCATAAGAACCATTTTTTGCCTCTTCTATTACAGCCCAGTTCCCATGCCACTGTATGTCTGTAAGGTTATAAGCATTTGAAAGGTTTGATTCAAACTAGCACCCTCTTAAAACTGAAAATTCCCCAGCATGGAATTTTTCATATTCAAATAAATATATTAATAGAAAAGTTTGCATTTTCCTAAAAAATACAAAGGTTTAATAAGTAATATTAGTGCAATGTTAAATAACAGATCTTTATCAGTGAATTATAGATAGTACATGTATTTCAAGAGAAATTTAACCAGTTCTGTGGTTTCCTATTAATGCATTTCATATTTCATAAAATTAATTTCTTTTGTTGTACAGGCTTTAAAAAATAAAAACAAAAGCCTAGAAAACGTGGAAAAATAATTACTATAATTCTGTGGTTCTCAGATTATTCGGAATTCATATCTCTTTTCTCGTCCCAAGAGACCAAACTAAACAAAAATATGGTCAAATAGAATATTATAGCTTTTTTTTTTTTTTGAAAGATCACAACATTTTAGCTTCTTAAACTAGTCTACTGGAAAAGCAGGAACAGTGTTGTAATGGGAGGGATATGGACAAAGTACACACTTGACTTGTTAAAAGAACATAGCCTTCCAAAATGCTGTAATGCACATAATGTACATAACAGACAAAAGCTTCAAATAATTAAAAAAAAAATAGATAGACCTCCTCCAGGTATTATTTAATTATGGAATTGTTTTATTTCATTTTCAAGGTGCATATATGCCTGTTATATCTACTTCTTGTACTAGATTTTTGGAGCAGGAATAGAATATTTGTTTTGGTTTGTTCAATGCATAGGATTAGGAGGTCAATATGTGACAGAATTTCTAGCTAATACTAGTTAATCTTATCTAATTTGAGATCTAACTACTTCCCAGCATCTCCAAATGTCAGTCATCATTTATGCAAAATCCCTGGGAATATAATACCACAAATATTGCTTGCTTTACTGAAGTTGAAGTTTCTGCTTTATTTAATAAGAAAATGGAAAGTTCAGAGCTTGAGAAAGTGAACCTTTTCTCATCAACAATGGTGTGATGTAAGGCTAGAATAATGAATGACTTTGCTGTCCAATGGTCATGTTAATGCCATACAAAAAATTGGCATGGGAAGAAAAGAGTTACTTACAAGATGTTGATATGCTGTTTATAAAGTAAAACTGTTTTATGATGTTAACGTTATTATCTCAGCATCCTGCTTCCAAAGAAAGGCAGAATATGTGTATGAATAAACAATTATATTAAAATTGTCAAGAATTCTAGAACATTCTGTCACATTTTGATTTTGTAGTTTAACTGTCTATCCTATCTAACAGCAGTAAATGAAACAGTAAGCTTAACCCCTTCATTTCCTATGCTGCTGCAAGCTGAGTTTGTCTTAGATTTCCTTTTGTAGCATATCAAAGGAAAGATTTTGTCATGTGAGCCCAACAAAGATGATTTTTTTCATTTGCTCACTTTGGTCAGGCAGTCCATAAGAAATTTTCACCACAATGTTGCCCTGTCCTAGGTTACAATGTAAAATTGTGCCCAAGGTTTGTATTCTATCCCCATGAGCCGTTGGAGCCAAGGTGGGGCAGTGTTTTCCTTATCTTCTGTTAACGAGCCTAACAATGCCTTGCCACATGACTCATAGATAACTTCCTCTGGGAGTTATCTCTGTTTAATGGGCCATCAAGGACCCACTGCAGGACTCATAGAATGAGATCAGCCCATTGGGAGATGCTCTGCCCAGGGGGAGGAGCCAAGCATCCCCACCTGGATATAAGCCAGGGTTTGGGACAGCACAGGCAGCTTTTATCCACTGGACTCCCAGAGGAGAAAAGAGCTACCAGACCTTTCTACAGGATCACTGCTTCGACAAGATCATCTCATCTGGACTGCTGCTACCACCCTAACAGGGTGTCAGGTTGTATTCTGACTCTGTCAGTGGATTTTTGTACTATTTTATTTTACTTTCTCTTATTTCTTTTCTTTTCCTCTTATTAAATTGTGTTTCTGACTTGGAGTCTTTCACTGGTTTTGCTTTCAAACCAGCACACCATGGCTGGTGCATTTGCTAGCATTGCCATGGGCATGCACAGGAGGGGGAGATTTCCCCCGCGAGACAGGCTCCTATTCCAGTTTTTGCATTCAGGCAGCTCCAGATCCCTCAGCTTTGGTTGCACAGCAGCTGGAAATGCAAGTGCCGGAGCTCTGTTCATGCCCAGCCACAGCAGGTGACAGCAAGGACAGGGCCCTGGCAGTGTGACATTTTTAGGCAGCTCCTTCAGCAGACACTGGGGGCTGGAACTCTGTGCAGAAAACGCCCCGGGGGTCTCTGAAACCCAGGCAAAAAACCCCAAAGTTTCAGTTCTGGCCTGGCTAGGGAGCACACAAATGCTTCCTTTCCATTGCAACATTCCATTGCTGGGTGTTCTCCGATTGCCCAGAGGAGACCCCAGGGGGCCAAGGAACTGAGGGCAGGGACTCTGTAGGAACCGGGGACAGCGAGAGAGCCCGGGCTGAAGGTCAGCCCTGGGGCGGGCAAGGACTGGGAATGGGGCAGAGCCCAGGGGATCCCGCAGAGCCTTCCTACCCCAAAGCCCTGCCTGTAGCAGCAGGGCAGCTGCCAGGAGCCGTATGACAGGGATGGACCGCAGGTGGGTGTTCAAAGTGCCTCCAGTGCAGCAGCTTTTTGTCTTGATGCGGGGGCATTCCCGCAGGGTTGAGGTCCTTAGGAACGCACACGAGGACAGAGTGGGAAGTGTTGTTTTGTGGTTTTGGTTTTTGGATTTTTTTTTTGTGGTTGAGTTGACAGCTGGTTGATATTTTAGTGGTTTTTGGGGTGATGGGGGCAGTAGGATTTTTGTGAGATGTCCCCAGCAATTTGAACCCCTGTGGGTGTGGGGAGCGCTGGCACAGCCCCAGCACAGGCAAAGCAGCCCTGGGCAGGCTGTGGGAGCTGGGAGCAGCCACCTGGGCCTGGAGCTGCCACCTTGGGCCGGGTGCCCCCCGGGCAGAGCTCTGTGCTCGTGTCCAAAGCCCGCACAGCCCGGGGAGTGCTTGGTGCCTGTGGGGCCCCAGTGCAGGTGAGTCTGTGTGGCCAGGTGTGCTGGTTTCAAACAGATTTGGGAGGAACCCTCCCACAGGGTCCCCCTCCTCTCCCCTCCCCCCAACTGGTTCGGGAAGAAAGACTTCCTGAGAGAGAAGTGGAAAAGACCTGTTTATTACACAGGCAAAACACTCCCCAGCACAATGCCCGATGACAAAAGCCTCGGCCGCTTACGTAGGGATAACAAACTTGGAAAAGAGCAAGTGTCCTCCTGCAGATGTTACTGCTGCCCGTCTCCGCTGGTGCGGGGAGGAAAGGCAGTTGTTATGCAGGGTTGGTCTTGATGGGGGTGGGTCCCTGGGTGGAAGCCCCCGGCACTTTCCCCGGTCCCCAGTCCGGAGAGATTGGTACAGTTCCAAGGAGAGGGAGAAAAAGGAAAAAAAGGGAAACAAAAACTTCTAGCTATTCTATAGATCTAACTATGCTAGCTCTAAGTTACTAACTACTGCTCTCCCGGAGAAAAACAGCTTCTTTTGTCTTGCAAATTCCTCCCCCGCTTCATCTCAAGGTCCGTCCGAGGAGCAGAACTTTCCTGGGGAAAAACAAACTGCCCCTCCCCCCGCCCTTTACACCCAACAGACGATTGAGGGATAAACACATCACCCTAGGACACCAGGCCGGCGCCGTGTCCACGGCGAGCTCCGAGGGGAGTGGCCCAGCCTGGCCGTGGCCCTGCAGGGCCTGGCAGAGCTCGGGGGGCCGGGCTGAGCCAGGCAAAAGCTGAGGGAGAGTGGGGAAACATTGTCAGAGAGGCCCCGGGCTCCCCGTTGCCCCCTGGGCATCTCAGGTGCTGTCTCGCTCCGAGCCAGTCCCAGCTGCGGGGGGGGGGCCCATGGGGTCTGGGGAGGAGGCAGACAGAGCTCTGTGCCTGGGGCTGGGTGCGGCTGCCCAGGGAGTGGAGGATGCATGGTCTCCCTGTGGTGGAGCTTGGTCATCCCAGGTCAGGGGCTGCATTTTTCACCCCAGAGGCACATGGGGATCACTGGTAAAAGGACTGGAAGGGAAACCTGGTGTTATAAATTATTAGAAGCCAATTCAAAATAACAGAATTTATTTAGCAAATATTCCAACACCAAATTAAAAGCAACAATAAAAGGAGACAACATCGACTGAATGTTGAGTGGGCAGGGTGACAGCACGAAAGGTAGCATCTAACCTCGACCACACACACTAAGCTTCGGCATGTGGGTTTTATAGAGGTTTTTTTACCCCAAGGCAAAGTCTATTGAAAGTCCAAACATTCTTGTGTTTCTTAATTTCCAAATGAAGGTTTGAAAGGAGTTCCCGTCTGCATGAAAGTATTGCTTGATAGTCTTCCAGGATGTCATCTTGGGAGAGTTACGTGATCATCCCCCGATTATCCTCCGGATCCCCACCAAGATTGATATCAGATGTTGAGGAGCTGTGAAGTGGAGGTCCATCCTTGATGAATGGGCCATCTTCCAGTTCGGCCTTGTCGTTTCTTTTGCAAATGTGTTGGTCATGGAGCTCACACAATGGACTCTGAAATCTTGAAGACGCCCTTGAGTAGCTTTTGGTAGACCAAATTCTTGATACAAATATTATATACACGAATTTATCCATTACATCCATTACACCTGAGAATGGGGGAAGCAGAAACAGGCAGTATGAGAGCTGGGGGTCTTCCAGAAGCCTGGACAGGTTGAGAGCATGAACAAGGAGGACCCATGGATACCCCAATAGTGGCTGTTGCTATGTTAGTAGAAGAATCTAAGAAAATAACTTTTGGGGCACCGTTGGTAGTGTACACTCCTCATGATGTTAGGTGTATACTTCAGCAGAAAGCAGAGAAATGGCTCACTGATGTGAGGCTCCTTAAATATGAGGTTATCTTAATCCATTCACCTGATTTAGAACTCTGAACAACCGCGGCTAAGAACCCTGCCCAATTCCTCTTTGGTGAAGCCTTGGGAGAGCTTTCCCATGCTTGTGCAAAAATAATAGAACTCAAATTAAAAATAAGGTGAGACTTAGAAGAGGAAGAATTGGACAAAGAGCAGAAATGGTTTGTGGACGCATCAGCAAGGGTGGTAGAAGGAAAAAGAAAATCTGGGTATGCAATTGTAGACGGTAAATCAGGAGAGGTGGTGGAGTCGGGCCCTTTAAGCGCCAGCTGGTGGGCACAGGCATGTGAATTGTATGCAGTGTAGCAAGGGCTAAAAGGACTGAAGGGTAAAAAAGGGACGATTTTTTTGTGATTCGAAGTATGCATTCGGTGTTTTTAGTCCACACTATTGGAAAAATCTGGGTAGAGAGAGCTGATTAGCACTCAAAGATGATGATTAGTTCATGAAGAACTAATACGGCAGATCCTAGAGGCAATCAGGGAGCCAGAGTCAATTGCCATTGTACATGTAAAAGGACATCAGGCAGGAATGCAGTTCCAAATTCGGGGGAACAACCTAGCAGACCAAGAGGCCAAAAGGGCGGCTCTCCTAACAGTAAGTGTTCCAGAAGTCGAGGGAGGTGAAATACAGGAGTACCCCTCCCATCCATCCCAGCTGGAAATCGAATGATATAAAAGGATAGGAGGGAGTTTGGAGGAAGGTAAATGGAAATTACCGGATGGCAGGGAACTGTTATCTAGGGAATACGCTAGGAAGATTTTAGGAAGATTACACTGACAGACACACTGGGGGGCGTGGGCATTAGCAGACTAAGTTTTGGGTGTAAGGGAATATATGAATTAGCAAAACCAGAGGTACTAGGATACACGGTGTGCCAAAAGATAAATCAGAATAGAAACTTTTAGGAGGGCACCCGTTAGCCTATCGTCCGTTCAAGAGAATTCAGGTAGACTTTACCGAATTACCAAAAGTAGGAAGGCACCGATATTTGGTGGTAGTGGTAGATCAATTAACCCGATGGGTGGAGGCTTTCCCCAGTGCTCGAGCCACGGCACGGGCAGTGTCAACGGTACTAATAGATGAGATTGTGCCTCGATACGGGATTGTGGGCAACATCGACTCACACTGAGGGACCCATTTCACATCTAAAATTATTAAATGTTAGCAGAGGCTCTGGGGATTCGGTGGGAATATCATACCCCGTGGCACCCTCAGAGTTTGGGAAGAGTTGGGAGGATGAATCAAACATGAAAAGCACAATTAGCTAAACTGGTAATAGAAACTAAGATGTCTTGGGTGAAATGTCTTCCCCTAGCCCTTTTAAATATAAGGACCTGTTGGAACCCAGGAAGTCCCTCTAGATGTTCTGGGTGGTCCGAGACCCCAGGAGGGGGTCCAGAGACCCTGGTACAGTGACAAAAACACCAGTGCCTTTGATTTTACCCCTTGGGAGCAATTGCCAACATTATATGAAGAATTACAAGTCACAGGTGTGTGATTAAGATAATACGTGATTTATTTCTGAGTGATAATGTAGGATTTTAGGGATTCACAAAGGAGGCTCAAGGAGACAAGATGGAGGGATTTGGGTGTGTCCCTTGTCTTTCTTCTTCTCCTCCTGTCCTCCATCTTGTAGTGAGGTGGTGGCATTTTTGGATTGGTTTAGTGTAAAAGTGCACAGTTTAATAAAGGTAGTGGGTATTGGTACAATATTGAAAACAACTAGCGCGTAGCAGTTAGTATAAGAGATAGTGACCGCCCAGGAGGTGGTCAGATAGCCTTGGGCAGCGGTGTAGGTAGCATCTACGCTAGCTGACAAAGAATGTTTAGTAACAAGAAAGAATAAACAGCTTTGATAAAGAAACCAACGCATCCTGACTCCTTCTTCTGGAACGGGGCTTGGAAAAAAAGGACTTCATCTGCAATCTCGGAAGGCTATCAGCCCAGGATCCGAGAAGGAATCAGCCTAATTCAGAAACTGGACTTTCAGCTTTTGAAATGCTTTACAGGATGCCCTACAGGCATGGAATGCCTGCAGGAAACCCCAGAATGGAGGATGGGCAGATTCAACCCTATTTGATAGAAATTAATAAGAATTTACAGGAACTTCGAAAACGTGGACTGATAACTCAGAGCACTCCTTTGTGATTTGCCATTCATAAGATACATCGTGGAGATGGAGTCTTGATCAAAGCTTGGAAAGAGGCTCCACTCACTGCTCACTGGGAAGGTCCTTTTCTTGTCCTGTTAACAACAGACACTGCAGTCCGGACAGCAGAGAAGGGGTGGACACACGCCTCCCGAGTAAAGAAGGTGGAACGCCAAAAGGAGAAAGCTGAGTGGAAGGTTGCATCCTCCCCTGGAGAGCTGAGGATCAAGCTTTGCTGAGACAATAAATGCACAACATCGTAAGTTGTATACACCCCGGATGTCAATGTTGCCCTTGTATTTACTTTGAAAGTGGATACTCTTGTGAGATCTGGGTTGTGCACTGCAGAGGGGGGTATATACCTTTGGGACTGTGCGATAAGTGCTGGGAAATAGAGCAAGAACTGACCAATATCGTCCTAACTCTCGCCACCAATTTGGGTCTGTTAAAAATTGATTCCCCAGAGTGGTATGGGGTATTCCTAAAAGGGGTAAGGGGAAAATGAGATCAGCAGGCACGAGTATTGGCAGTTGAGTGCCGCAAAACAAACAAAGAACCTTGCAGTGCAGACGCAGTGAAACTATCTAGGTGGGCCACCTTTAAGAGGAGGTATGCTGCACAAACCAATTAGGGGAGCCCTGGAGAATACCCCGCTGACGAGAAGATGGTTTACCCCACCACTGCTGGCAACCCAGTGGGCGTAGGCAGAGGCAGAGGAGTGTACCTACGGGGAATCCTGATGACCCTGAACCTAGCCATGTGCCAATTGACCAGCATGCCTGTGGTGAGTGAGCTCTGTACTGAAGTGTGCGGGCTGTCTTTCAAAGTGCCCCGGGGAGGACCGGCTTCAAAGGCGGCATACCAAGCCCAGTTTAACTGCACTAGCAAAACCAGGTACTGTACTTTGAATGGTAATCTGTTGAAAGTATGTTGGGAAAAGGGAAAACTAACTTGCCACAGCCCAAAGGCAAGAGTTAAGCAGGTAAGGTCAGAAAGGCATATCCGATCTAAACGGGGAGCCAGAAAGATACCTCCAGTCCCAGTTTGTAACCAATGTAATTGTACAGTTTGGATTGGAGGTAGAAAGGAGTCTACCTTTGTATTATACCACCAGGTGAACAAACTCTGCTATGACATAAAACAATTAAGGATGTGTATATTGAAAGGAAAGACCTACTGGGTAGGGCAGAACTTAAAATACGACAAACTAACTCTCAATACCAAACACATTGTGCTAGACTTGTTGAAAGAAGATGACTAGAGGGTCTGTTTAAAATATGCAAAGACCTTCTGCTTTTCTAAAAATGAGGACAGGGTGAGCCCTGAGAAAAAGTTAGAACAAGTTGCCCTAGACTTAAAAAGACAGGAATCAGAAGCAAGAAAAAGGAAATTGGAACAAGAAAGGCTGAGAACATTAAGTGAGCAGTATGACCGATTAGAGAAACAACACGACAAATGGGGCCTGCCGGCTCCAAGTAAAAATCTATTTGTTGATTTAATGCAGGAGATTGCTACTGAATTAAGATTGAGAAACTGTTGGATTTTGGAGGGGCTAAAATCAGCCGAGAAATGGTTGTGGAAAGATGAGGGGCTTGCTCCAGAATAACTGCTCAAATGCGACGGTGCTCAAATCTCAAAAACCATGTCATGTCCTGAGGTGTGGATCTCAGATAAAAGAGTAATTGGAACTCTCTGTATTAGCAGGGAGGGGAAAGAATACAAAGAAGTGGTTGGGTACACTCCGTGCATCTCCCTTTTGCAGTAAATTCAACTAACAAAAGCACAATTTGGCAGCCTGAACCCCCTATGGGTTATTGCAGTCCAGAGAAAAATACCAAATGCAAATGGGTAGAGTCAATTGGATTATGTTGGTATAAACATTCTGGAGCTAACCCTTACCAATCCCTGGAAGACCTAAGAGAGTACTGGAAGGAACCAGGACCTGTAAACTTAAGGTGGAAAGCTTCTAGCGGGATTTATTGGATCTGTGGCACAAAAACATATAGCAAACTACCTAGAAGATGGAGGGGTTCCTGTACTCTGGGAATGATGTTGCCCTCCTTCTTCACCCTGCCTAGGTCCAGGAGTAACCTTCTAGGGGCCCCGCTCCATGAGACACTGGGTAGAGAATAGAGAGAAATAAAGAAAGAACTTCCACAGGCAAGGGCTAGCCAGAAATGGGGAAATGAAGAATGGCCCACAGAAAGGATAATAAAATATTATGGTCCTGCCACTTGGGCACAAGATGGTAGTTGGGGTTACAGAACTCCAACATACCTGCTAAACAGACTCATAAGATTACAAGCAGTAGTAGAAATTGTATCTAATCATACCTCTGATGCCCTAGAACTGTTAGCAAGGCAACATTCTCAGATGTGAGCTTTTGTGTATCCAAACAGGATAGCTTTTGATGACCTCCTAGCCGAAGAGGGAGGAGTCTGTGGGAGATTTAATGAATCAGAATGTTGCATTGAAATTAATGACTATGGGGAAACTACTAGAGGTTTAGCAGCAGATATCAAAAAGGTAGCACATGTCCTGGTCCAAAAAGAGAACTCTATTTTACAAGGTACTTGGTGGGAGCAACTGTTTGGGGGAGCATGGTGGAAAAAGGTGGGGTTCTTTTTATTATGTTCCATAGCCAGAGTAATACTTCCACCCTGCCTAATTTCATGTTTTATCCATCTAATTCATTCAGTAGTTCAAGGTGTGCAGGTTGCTACTTTACCCACAGATCGGGATATGGCTACTGGAAGGATGAGCCAAGCCCCCACTGTGCAAAAGATATTCAAACTAAAGAAAAAGGAGAAAAGGAGTAAAGCGGCTGAAGCCTTAGCAAGGTTTGAAGCCAGAGAAAAGAGAGAAAGAGAAGACTATGAGACATACAGCACTAAAGTGAATGAATAGAAGCTGGGATGAATAGAAGGACCCATTGGAAAGATAATAGTTAAATGTTAAATGCTCATCTTTGTTGTTTTTTTATTCTTATAAACTGTTAGATCTAGCAACATGATTCACCAGGGTGTTAGTGGAAAAGAGTTAGATGGGGAAAAGTTAAAACACAAATTAAAATGTTATAAATGTGTGGTTAATTTGCATTTTATTAATGCAGCCTTAAATGTGTATGAAATAAACTGTGTCTCCAAAACACCCCCCTGTACAAGATTAGCTCAGGGATGAGAGAGCAGGAATGATGTTATCCTCCCTCCAAGCCGAAACAATGAGGTGATTCCACAATACAAGACAGGGCATAATGATACCCGGAAGGAGCCCAAGGACATCAATGACTGGGCCATCTCGACAGATAAGCATCGTATCTGCTCATCAGGGACATTCATCCCCCTTCTCAGCAGAAAGAAAATGCAATCATGACATTTTTTTGTCTTCCCGGAGCTCTGTTTATCATACACACCTGAAGAAAAGAAAACCTATCTACATAACCAAAAACTGGTCTAAAACAATGGACAGCCACAGGGCACAAAATCTGTGAAAAACTCGGCTTTGGGAAAATGCTGATGTGAACTAGGGGGGCATTAGTCCAGGAGAGGCTGTGTCTGTGGTTCACCCAGCTCTGATACCTGGGGTAAGAACTGTCCTTTGATTGTAGCTCTGCTCGATTTTTCACTTTGTAATTTTCCAATAAATTTCCTAACCGAAAGATTGGAGAATTGTCATTTATAACATGCATCAACTCACAGACACATGCAGAGCCTTTGCTTTGTGATGTCAGGCCATGGTTGCCACGCTGTCATGGTGACATCACAAGGTTGGCTTGGTGACATCACAAGGTTACCTTGGTGCACGGAAGCCTCAGTGGCAGAGCAGCTCTTGGGCTTGCTCAGTGCAGGAGCATCCCCTCCTGCTTGAGGCTTTTGTCAGTGGGAAACGTCACACTGACAGGAGCCTTGTCTTTTTCTTGTGAAAGTGCAAACTTGCACAGCAGTGCCACAATGATTGGGCACCTCGCTGTTGCAGTTGGCACTGTTTATGGTGCAAGCTACTCTACCTATTACCTGGCACATCTGGCACGTAAGTAGAGGTTTTCCCTGGGTGTAAGCAAAGGTGGATTTTGTAGGTCTTCCTGCACTTTCTTAGTGACTGAGTTGATTTGGAAACAGAAGGACCATTTGGATGCCACTTGAGTAAAGCTCCAGTCGACACGTTCAGCCCAAAGGAGATGTCTGTAGCCAGGGCTCTGCGGGCAGCATTTGCAAGGGAACCTGCAGGGGTTGCGTTCCCTTCATGGGAGAGCCTGTGACAGCAGAGTCTGTCATTTCCTCAGTTTGCTGGGTCAAGCGGGCCAACTTTGAAAACGCAGACTGGGAGACCATAGAAAACCTTCAAAAATGTTAGGGTTCTCTCCAGTTCTCTCCAAGAATCTGCTTCATTTTCCCTTGTCCACTGCAGGTCATCTGACCCGTGTGTTCAGAGGTGCCGATGCTGAGGTGAGTGAGCAAGGAACTTTTGATGTTCCTGGTGTTGAAGAGTTGTGCAGCAAGCTGTGAGCTTGGCCTGTGGCAGTAGAGTGTAGAGGGCCATCTGAGTAGGCTGCAAGCAAATCCATTGCCATGTCTGCAGCAGCAAGGGCAAAGGCATCACTGGCTATTTCCTAATTTTCCATTTCAGAGCTTTAAAAGAACTGACAGCCCACTTTTGCAGAGAGAATGTTGCCTCCTCATAGAAGCTGGGGGGAATATCTAATGCAGAGCAATTTGCAGTACAGTTGAATCAGCTCATTTGAATTTAGTCTGAGTGACTCAGAAGGCCATTGCTATCAAAGCTGATGATTTGTGCTTAGTAGAGCTGGTTCTAGAGCTGCATAATAATCAGGTTATAAATGATAGATATATGGCCTGTGTCTCACTCTCCTTTTTGTCCACAGAGCACAGAAGCAAGAGCAGACTCTCCTCTGGCTCCCTCTGCTCCTGCAGAAGAGGCCAAAGAGGAGCCAAATGATCACCAGCCTCCAGCTGTGGTCACACCACAGCTGGAACTTTCCAATACCGTAAGTGCCACTTCTGGAGGGTGCTGTCTTTAGTGCAAGGCACAGCTGCAGTGCTGCATAGAAATCAGGTTATAAATGATAGATATACGGCCTGTGTCTCACTCTCCTGTCTGTCCACAGAGCACAGAAGCAAGAGCAGACTCTCCTCTGGCTCCCTCTGCTCCTGCAGAAGAGGCCAAAGAGGAGCCAAATGATCACCAGCCTCCAGCTGTGGTCACAGCACAGCTGGAACTTTCCAATACCGTAAGTGCCACTTCTGGAGGGTGCTGTCTTTAGTGCAAGGCACAGCTGCAAGTTTCTGAGCAGCCAGCACTTGCTGTTGCTGGCTGAGGATGCTGAGTGCTGGAGTCCTGCACGAACCTAGCAGGACCCCTCAGCCAGTGACACCTGGAGAATGGGCTTAGATCTGTCATGTGTAGGCCCCAGCTTGCAGGGATTCTGATAGGGGCCAGCCTGAAGCATGAAGGCTCCCTGTCTGCACAGGAGGGAGCATGTCAAAGACACTGCGCTCAGCCTTG
Source organism: Acrocephalus scirpaceus scirpaceus (assembly GCA_910950805.1). Classification (NCBI taxonomy): domain Eukaryota; kingdom Metazoa; phylum Chordata; class Aves; order Passeriformes; family Sylviidae; genus Acrocephalus; species Acrocephalus scirpaceus. The sequence continues at coordinate 49,060,095 of OU383773.1, forward strand.
TGGGATACGTAGGGCACACTGCTCTGGAGACACCTGTCCCCTGCACAGACATGCCAAGGAGCTACAGGCACAATGAATATTGATCTGACAACACAAGCTCTTTGGGGTGCTTTGTCCCCATGAACTTCTTGGGTGCGCTTCCCTGGGAGCATTTCAGAGATACACTGGCAACGTGGAGTTGCTGCTTGAACTCAGGGATTTGGGTGCCTTTGTTGCCAGGTAGTTTTTTTTCCTCTTCAGACAGAGCAGTCAGTAGCAGAGCTGACAGGCGCTCAGAGTCCACCTGTCTTTTGGCTTTTAAGAAGCTGCTGAGAGATGGTTGTGCTGTCCATGAATCCATGGGGGGGCCACTCTTGTCTCTTGTGGCAAAAGGCAGGTTCCGTGTCAGCTTCCTAGGAGGCTGCTGGAGCTTCAGCCCCAGATGGAACCTGATTGTACTGCCAGTGTCACTTTGGAATCCATGCCTCCCCCCAGGCAGAGAGTGACCCAGGAGAGCAGCAGCACAGTGCTTTGGAAATGTGTGAGCCCAGCAGTCTTTGAATCTTGGCCCATGAATGTTGTCTTGGAAGTTGAACCCCATCTTCTCTTGCCTCCTGTGCAGGACTCTCTAGAGGAAGAGCATGAGCAGGTGGCATTACCAGAGATGCCATGCCAACCATGCCAGATTCAGGGAGAGCTGCTTCCAGCCGAAGAAGGGCAAAAGCAGCTCAGGCAACAGGTGGAAGAGCCACAGGAGAATGGCCAGGTAAGCCTGTCTGGCCAGGTGACAGAGTGAAGGGCAGGCAGAGGGGCATCAAATGGAGCTCTTGGGACTGAGGAGGCCAGCAGTGCCACAGGCCCTGAAAGCACAGAGCCTTGTAATCTCCAGAGATCAGCACTGGGACAGGAGGGTCACAGTGGAAGCAGAGAGGGGCAGGGAAGCAGAAAGAAGTAGAAGAAGTGGCTGAATTAATAGGATTTGGAGGCTGAAAGACAAAAAGCTGAGCCTGATGGCAGCTCTCAGTCACTAGCTCTGCATTTGTGTGTACAGAACATCCAGGCAGAGGCAGAAGCAGAGCTGCCCAATGCTCCGAGTGAAATTGTGGCAGTGAAAAAGAAGAACAAGGAAGACATGAGAAGAACTCAAGAGGACTGGAATCTCCAGCAGCAGAGGGGTGATCAACAAAACCAGGTGAGTGGAAGAGTGGAAGGCACTCCACTTCTTAGATGTCCTTACTCTTGTTCTTTAGAGAACTTTGGGGAGAAGCTGCTTGGAGAGCTGCAGAAAACTCAGGCTAGGATCAAGGAAATGGAGAAGTACCTTGGTGAGAAGCTGCAGGCAGAGCAGCAGAAAACTCAGGCTAGGATCAAGGAACTAGAAAAGTGGCTGGAGGAAGAAATGCAAACTCTAAGAGCAAGAGAAAGGGAAAAAGAAGACAAGATTGATCTCCTCCTTGAGAAGCAAGAGGCTCTAGAAAAACAAGTGAGTGAAAGAGTGATAGCTACTGCAGTCACCAAACTGGTGCTTTCTGCCCTTCTTGCCTTTCCCCTGCAGAGCAGGTGATGCCTTGGAGTGCCATCCTGCCCTAGTGTCTATCAGAGCCACTCTGAAGGACACGGCCTGCTCTGCTGAATCTCAGCTGCTGCCCTGGACAGTGGCAATAGTCCTCTGGCCTTTTGGCCAGCAGTCATCTGAATGCATTCCTGAATGCTGGCCTGTTCCTGCTCTCCTTGTTTCTTGAGGTGTTCTTGCAGGTGGTCACGGTGACCCAGATGGATCTTGAAACAAGCTGTCTGTATCCCTTGTGCATCTGGTGCTCTCCCTTTCCTCACAGTCCATGACTCTTGGCTGACAGGGACAAGCTGTACTCTCTGACTGCTTTCTTCTCTTTGACTTGAGGTGGATGTGTTGACATCTCGTCTGGCAGCCTGCAAAGGTTTCCAGCAAGTGAGTGGCAAGGAGGAGTCCCAAGATTCCTGCGAGGCACAGGAAGTGTCCCAAGCAGAAGTGCCACAGGTTGAGCACATTCTGATGAAGTTGGTGGAGGAAAAGAGTTCTCCGTGGGAGAAGGTAGAACATTTGAACAAGGAGCTGCAAGTGTGTCTGCAGCCTTTGGAGGGAGAAAAGGGTCCTTGGGAGAAAGTGGCATGGCACTTTGGCTGACACCCTCCAGAAAATCCATGCAAATGGATTTTGGAGAAAATGGAAAATGAATCTGGCCATGAACTCCAGTCAAACCAGCCTTTGGTTTTGACCCATCCAGTTGGACGAGTGGACATCAGAAAAAACCCATGGCAGGGCCCTGCATGTGGCTGACAGCATCCTCCAAAGGGCTTGCATTTGGCATGGGATCTGGGGCTAATCTCTGCCAGCCACTCTTCTGACACCAACTCCTTTCTGGTCTCAGATCCACACAGGCTCTTCGATTGAAGCTGCAGCAGCAGCAGCAGCAGCAGCAGTGTCATCTGAAGGAGCCTTTGCTGCCCAGGCTAAGAAGAGGAGCCCGGGCAGTTTGTTCATGTCCAGCAGTGACGGAGCTGCTGCTCAGCTACAGGAGATGGAGGATGACTCCCTGGAGCTACTGAGTACGTCTTGTGTCTTTCTTCTCTGAGGGACAGTGTATTGTGTGCACGTGTCAGCAGAGCTGAAGCAAGTGATCCTCCTCAGTTTGGTGTCACAGGGGCATTTAGCAGTCCCCACAGGAAATGCTGGGCTCCAAGGCAGCAAGAGAGTGCTCTGGGTGTTCCTGCTGCCTCTGAGGGCAGCTTGGACGTGCTTGGGTTGGCCTGAGCTTCCCTATCTACTGAAGGCAGAAGCAGGCATTGTTCTTGCATCAGCAGAAGGCTGTGACCTAGCAAATGATCTAGGCAAGTCTTGTGTGCTAGTGGCCAAACTGGAGAGAATAGTTAGCTTCCTAAATTCTCCTTAGGCTCCTGACTTCTCACCCGTTATCAGAGAATAAAAAAAAAAACAAAAAAAAAAAAAAAAAAAAAAAAAACAAAAACAAAACTTTACAGAAATTGATTGGTTTGGGCATTTTGCCTTTTTGTTGTGGTTTTATTTTTAGTTTGGGTTTTTTTCTGGACTTTTGGGGATAGAGTTTTTTCTGCATCCTGAAGGAGCCTTTCTGCCCCATGTGTCTTACCGCTGACAATTTTATGACTGTTTTTATTACCACTACTACCTTTACAGGGTTTTTTTGTAAGAATATTATATTTTTGTCAGTGAGAACTCCTCTGAAAGAACATCAGGTGACAGCAGAAACAGAGAGTAAGAGGTGGGGTTGTTTTGTGTCCCCAATGAAAAAACAGATACAGATTTTATCACCCTCTGTACTTAATCTCCTAGTTTTGTTCTTATAAAGATGTGTCCAAGAGACACATTGCTGTGGTGTGATCAGATAAAACTGCACTGTAGGCATTTCTCAGGAGGCAGCCTCCAGCCCCTCTGCTGTATAGTCCTCAGATGCATGGCACTTTTTCATACCTGATTGCCAGTCATTGCCAGGACTGTTAGAATGCTGCCCATTGGCCCAAGCCCTGCTCAGATCAGTCTCTAGCAGAAGACATCAAGCCCTTTGTGATTCTGCAGCACAAGTCATTTAATCTGCTGCTTGCCCAGAGCAGCTGCCAGTACTGTGCTCTCAGATATGACCTGGTGGGGCTGAGAAGAGAGCCCAGTGGACTCTGTGTCTACCATCACCTGTTGGGACAAAAAGGGCATTGATGTGCACACATTGATGTGTGTCTGATCTCAAAGCCAGTCCTGTTGTGTCTTGAATTGGGGCACCAGCTTGGAAGGGGCTCGGTCTGGCTGTGCCTTCTTCCCATTGCTTGTCAGTGCTGGTGCTTGGGCTTTGGCAGCTTTGTTGTGGCAGCTGCCTGGGCCCTGAGGGCTGGTGTGACTGCAGAGGCTGGAGCCTTCCTTAGCTGGGAGAGTCCCGCTGCCGCCCGGCCGCTGCAGCGCGGAGCTGCCCCGAGGCAGCAGCCCCTGCTCTGGGCCGGCTTCTGCACGGCAGGGGCTGGACTCACCAGAGGGTCAGCATCTCCTCCGGGCAGCCGTCCGTGTCCCGCCGGCACCTGAGGAGCACTGCTGTCCTTGCTGCCCTTGCCCGTGGTGCCCACTTGGGAAGATGGGCACGTGTGCGGTGCTGAGAGGGCGAGTGCAATGGCAGGGACTGATCCGTGCTGTCAGGGGGAAAAGAAGCACCGTGGTTCTTCACATGGGCCACGGGCAAGGGCGTCTTCCAGCTCAGCCTGCTCACTGAGGGTGAGGCTCCTGATGCTGTGGGTCCCCTTGGGATTGCTTAGAGCATGAGCTGCTTTGGTTTACAAATGGAAAAGCATTCTTTTGGCAAACTGCTGCAAGGTGGAGAAGATGCCCTCCTCTCCTGGCAATGCATCTCCCTGTGCTTTGTCTTCTGTCAAGAGATCTCTTCAAAGGACTGTAGCAAAGCAGTCTCTGTGCTGGCCTGGCTGTACTGCAGAGCTGCCTGTCTTGCTGTCTTGTTGTTGTTGTTGCTGTTGTTACTCAGCTGACCAAGAAGGACTCAGAGGCCCAGACAGTGGGGCTGCCTTTTGTATCTCTTGGATGTTGGGATCTCTGCTTTCAAGTGAGCATCTTGCATTTTGTTTCCCTCAGGGAAAATGGTGAACCTGGAAAATCCCCTGATGAAATACATTGAACTGGAAAATCTTGGCAGTGGGTGAGTCCAACCACAGCTACTTCTACACCATCATGGGGCAGGTGATTTGCTGGTGGAATATCTATCAGGTGTGAAGTCAGGCAAGCTGCAAACATACTCAGACACTGGGGTTAGTCTGCCCCATCTCTCACTGCTGGCTAGAATTTGTAAGTGTGGTCCCAAGGCATTGTCAAAGACACTTCTATTTCATTGCCAGAAACAGCAACCTACCCCCGATCATAGCTGTGAGGTAACAGTTGTCAGGAACATTTCTTCCCACCAGTTTGCTGAAGGAAATAGTCTGTGGTCAGGATAAAAAGTGCCCAGTTTAGAAACTGAAGTCCTAGATGAAAGAATCAACCGGCCTTTTGAGCTGAGGCAGAAAACCCCAATGCTTCAGGAACAGGCCAAGTGCCCATGTCCTTGAGAGGAAAATGCACGCATCATCTGCCTTCTGGCAGATGCCTCCTGCATGCTGCAGGTTTGAGGCATTCACAGCAGACATCTCCTGTCTGGGCTGGCTTTCACTCCAAGATCTAAATGGCTTCTCCTTTTCTTGCTGCTCTATTGTTTCTAGGGGTTTTGGAGTTGTTTGTAGAGCAATCGACGCTGCCACAGGAGGAGAGGTAAATGTCAATAGCCTCTGCAGATTCTGCTGCACTCAAGGGCTTTCCCCTCTTGTGTCATCTGTGGCTGGAGCTTTGCCTAGAGCTGTGCTGCAAAGGCACAAGTACTGGCAGAGACTGCTGCCAGCCAGTTGTATTTGGGACAGCCTTTGTCCTTCTCAGCTGCCAGAAGGAAGGCAAGGAGGGCAGCGGTTCCTTTCAGAGAAGGACGCTCTCCCTCGCTCTCAATTGCTCTAACAAAGGTGTTACCTTAGAGCATCTCACTGCTCTCTGAGGCTATGCCTTCAGAGTCCTGAATTCTCATTTCTGGCTGCCAGCAAATATACCAGAATGCTCCTGGATGTTCCTTAGCCACCTGCAGGGCTGCACTCAGGAACTGCACATAGGCAGAGATCTGCAGGATGATCCTAAAAGCCCTGACCCTGCTTATAGCCCAAGATGTATCCACAGAGTACCCAGACACGCATTACTTCTTCTGAAGTACAGAGAGAGGAGCACAGAGCCTGCTCAGAGCTTTGTGGGTGATAGTTGAGACACCATTGTTAACAAGTGGACAAGGCAAAACGTCAGTGGCCACGTGTCCTGTAACTGGTCCCTAAAGGAACAGAGAAATGGGCTGGTGGCATGGCAGCTCCTAATTATGCCTTGGTCTAATCACAGGGCACTTGGGCAGGGCTCAGCTGTGTCATTGCAAAATCACTTGCTCCATGTGTGTTGTGGTCTCGTGCCAACAACTTCTAAAGTTACTGATTTTCAATGTCATTTTAGGTGGCCATCAAGAAAATAGATCTTCAAGGCTTGAGCAGCAAGCAAGAAACCATTAATGAAATCACAGTCATGAAGACTGTGATGAATAGGAGTCCCTGTATTGTAACTTATTTAGACAGGTGAGTGGTCATGGTCTTATCCCATGAGTGGCTGTTTATATACTCAAAGCATGCCAAGTTAAAAGCCGACTTTGGACACTGGCAGAGAAGAGAGCTGTTAGTTATTTGTTCCTTAGTATTTCTCTACTCATCTCCAATGGATGGGAAGAGAGTGCATTTTGTCTGCATGAGTCTTCCCTGGCTTTCCAAGACATTGTTGGAAAACTGTTCCAAAACCAGGATCAACCCTACCAGAGGAAGTCAATACCCTGTAACTTCACTGCCTCCAAGTTTGTCTCAGGACTGACTTTTTAAAGTTTCTTCAATTCTGATGTGTCGTAGAAGGACACAAAATAAATTGACTCCACCTAGTTATCAGACTACAGTTTCTGTAGTTTCTTGGAGAGCATACTGCACTACAAAAGGAATCTCATTGGTCCATAGGATTGACACCTTTCTCCATTGGTTAAGTAACAGAAACGGGAAACAAAAGACCTGGGAGAGGTTTTGCTATGGGAAAAGTACATAGTTGACTAAAAAAGGATTTGAGAGAAAAGCAGCTATTTACAAAAGCTCTTTTGGGAAGAGAGAGCTGCTGAAAGGTTTCCCTTGGGAAAACTAACAGAGCTCTCACGCTCAGAAATATTGACCCCAAAATGATGAAGCGTCCTAGAGAGGATTTCCCTTGGATTGTTGCCCCTCTTTGACATGGCGGTCCATGCCAGGAACACTAGGTGCTTATTTCCAGAAATACCATGCATTGCTGGTTTTTCATCTTGGCTGTTACTTGACTGCACTTTTCACTTGCTGGCCATCTAAGACATCTCCTTCTTCACTGATGTGCCATTCTCCTTGAGACTGCACAGACTGCAAACAATGCACAGCCTCGAGGGAATGTCTATTCCTTTCATTCTGCCCTTGTCACAAAGGGACTCAGAAACAAGGATCAAGCAAGAACCCAACGTAGTCATGCATGTTGATCTGCATGGCCCTGCTTCCTTCTTTCAGCTACCTTGTGCATGAAGAACTCTGGCTGGTGATGGAGTACATGGATGGAGGCAGTCTGTGGGATGTCGTCAATGAGACTTCCATGTCAGAAATCGAGATATCAACCGTCAGTCAGCAGGTGAGCAATCCCAGCTGTGCTTCCCAGGGCTTGGGCAGGATTGTCTGGGAAAGGGGCTCAGAACAGGAGCCAGGAATCCATGTGCCAAGCTTTGTGTCTGTGTTGCTGGTATGCTGTGGGCAAGCAAGAGCATCTCAAGTGAACTGCCTGCCACTGGCCCTGCAGTCACTGCACCCTGTTCTTGGACTCTTATCTCCTGCTGTTGCATTCTCACTGTGTCTCTTGTATTTGCTCTTCTCCATCTTGCCTCTCTAAACTTTTGCCTGTCTGCACTGCATTCCTTGCCTGTGAAAGCCAAGGTGGTGCTGGTGACAGCATTTGAAACAAAGAGCAAAGACAAAAGAGAGACTCATTTCTCTCAGTCCTCAGCTGAAAAGCTTAGCAGTCCAGCCCAAATGCTCTTTACTTCTGAGCACATGCACTGCAGCAGCAGTCATGCTGGCTGGTTTGCCGTGGAGAATCTACAACAGCAGCTGCTGTTGCTCTTTGAAAAGCTGACATGCCTTTCTTTAGAAAGGTGCTGCTCTGCTAGCAGTGGAGCAGAAAGCTCTTCCTCCCAATGGCACTGTGTTCTGCCATTACTGCCCATTCCCCTGGAGAGGGAATCTTTGAGAGCTGTTTCCTTTCTTGTGTGATGAAATCACATTGCTGATTTTTGCCCTCCCGTTTGTGTTTTCTCTCTCAGGTCCTGCAAGGACTGGATTTTCTCCACTCAAACCATATGATCCACCGAGATGTGAAGAGCCCCAACATCCTGCTCAGAATGGATGGCTCTGTCAAGCTAGGTCAGTAGATTCTTGGTCAGGTGCAGCATTTGAGGGATGTGGCTTGTGAGGCTGCTTTGGAGGGACTGCCAGACCCCCAAAGATGGTGCTGGTGGCAGTGCAGGGACCCTTGTTCTGACCAGGCGGTTGCAACGTGCAGACGTATTGCAAGGACCAAGCAGTCCAGAGTGGCATTGCTCTGTGTGTGTCCCTTCCAGAGGGAGGGAGCTCCAAGTCTAAAACTTTGGAGGAACAAAAGCCACTGCTGGAGGCAATGTAAAAAATGTGGGGATTTGTTCCGTAGCCAATGCCATTTTCCCTTGGCTAAAGCCCTGAGGAAACAGAGTGGGGACAGGTGTGCAGGAGATTCCACAGCACATTCTCAAACTTACACTGCGCAGTCCTTTTGCTTGCTTTCCTAAGTGCAGAGTATTCAAATTAAAACAGCCTTTTGCTTTCTCCCCAGCTGATTTTGGCCTCTCTGTTGAACTGACCCCTGAGCAAAGTAGACGGAGCTCAGTGATCGGGACTTCTTGGTGGATGGCGCCAGAAGTGGTAAAGGGCGAGCCATATGGACCCAAAGTGGACATATGGTCGCTTGGAATTGTCGCAATTGAAATGGTGTACCAAGAAGCTCCTTACTGTTATGAAAGTCCTGGCTCGGTAAGGTGTCAATACTCTCTGATCCCGCTGTCTTTCTCACCTATCCCACCTTCTGGGTGCCATTGGGCAAATCCCATTCCACCACGGTCCCTTTCTAAAAATGTCCCTGCAGCACATCAGCATCTGCTCTAGTTTTGGTTGCACCAGCGGGGAACTCAAACCTCACCCCATGCAAACCATCTCCATTCCAGACAACTTTTGCCTTTGGCTTAGAAGTAGTTCCAGCTCTTTAGGCTGTGTAGAGGGCCCTACTACCAGGAGACAAGCATCTTAGAACTGGTGTTATCTTGTCTGAAATGAAGGAAAGAAACCCAAACCCAACCCAGTTCCTAAAACAGTGGCTTGGAGAGAAGAAGTGCACCCCCATTCTTCTCACAGAGAAACTTGCCTGAAACCTGGGCATGAGGGTGTAAAGGCCACAGAGTCTCTTGTGCTTTTTGTGCAGTGTTGCTGAAACACTTAGTGACCATCTTTCTCTCTGAACCCAAGACACTTGCTCCATGCCACCAAGCTGAAGTCTGGTGATGTGGCGAGCCTGTCCAAAGCACCCCTTTGTTTCCTGGCACTTTCTAGGATGGGCCTACCATGAATGCATTGACTTGAGTACCCAAATGAGCAGAGGGCTACCATAGGGATGGCATTCCTCCTTCTTCTGATTTGACCACCAACATTTTTTCTTCCCTTTTGCTGCCTAAGGGAAGCTGAAATTTGCAGTCTGCTGTGAGACAGAGCTGCAGCTGTTTCCCGTGTGTCCAAACAGGCATTTTCATCCCAATCCATTTCTGCATGCCTCTTCATGTGTCTGTGTTGAGGATGAGATTGCAAATGTTTATTTCCTTACCTGAGCAATAACCGAGAGCATTCCCTTTCTTTACTTTCAATGACCATTGTTTTCAAGAACCAAGCAAAAAGCTTGATGAGTTTTGTTTAATGGCAGCTGTGCTTAAAGGACCAACAAGCACTGCAGAGATGCTTTTCATGTAAGAATCCTTGGAAATAGTAGAGTCAGTTAGTAGAGCAAAGTCCCTCTCCCAAATAGCCTGTCAAGCTGCTGTGAATCCTCAGAGAAGCAAAGGTGTTTTTGCTGATGTAGTTTCCACTAACGAGGTCAGTCAATGAAATCAGCTGCCAAGTCAAGATCTGCTGGACATTGGAGAAGCTGTGGCTGCATTGGGGTTTGGGTTTTTTGTTGGTACAGGAAAGTCACCTCTGCCTCTGTGCCATGGCAGAAACTGCCACTGCAGAGTGGAGCTTAAAGCCTGGCATCTGCGAGAGCAGTTCCAGACGTGGAACAAGCAGGTGAGAGACTCGTGTTTCCTTTTTCTCCAGGCTGAACTCCTGATAGCTGCCAATGGGACACCGGAGCTGCAGGAGCCAGAGCTCCTCTCGCCTTTGCTGCGGGAATTCCTGAGCTGCTGCCTGCAGACGAATGTGTGGCGGCGCTGGTCTGCCAAGGAGCTCCTGCAGGTAAAATGCCAAGGGGCAGCAGGTGAAACAGTGTGCCAGGGATGAGCTCCTCCTCCACTGAAGTCCAAAGCATCAGATGAGCCTCCCTCCTCCTCCCCTCCACTCCCTGTGCTGTTCAATTGGAAACACTCAGCAATCCTAGACTGGGCTGAGCTGGCAGCGACCTGTAAAAGTCATCTGCTCCAAGTGCCCTGCAATCAGCAGGGACATCTTGAAAGAGATCACCATGCTCAGACCTGAAATATTTCCAGGGCTGGGGCACTTCCCAGCTCTTGCAGCAAGCTGTGACACTGTTGCACCACTGTTGCTCCTTAGACAATACTACTCTGACTCAATCCCCTTTTCATTTTAAAACTATTACCCTGCCTTTGAAGCTCTGAACTTAGAAAATAATGGTTCCTTGTTGTTTTGGTTTTTTTTTTCCCTTTGTGCAGCATCCCTTTATATCATCCGCCAAGCCTCCGTCCAGCCTGGAGCCGCTTATCACTTTAGTGAAAAAGTGGAAGGCGGCAAAAAAGGGAGGATCGCTTTCAAAATTCTCCACACCAGCTAAGAAGAGGACTGTAGAGTAGGATTTTAGTTAGGATTTTAGGTAGGATTTTAGTTAGGATTTTAGTTAGGATTGTAGCATAAGACTTAATAAATAAAGCTTCTGAAGTTTAACTCGTTTTGAAGATTCCTCTCTCTGAGCCTGTGAGAAAGCTCAACATTTCCTTCTGAATTGTCCATTTTTTCTTAGAGGTGGAAAGTGGCATTGATGACTTCTTTGGTGTAATAAACAGGGCAGGAGATTTTTCCTCCTTTTTCAAAGCCTTTATTGTGATCAGCTCATGGTGGGGGCCCGACGGGTCGAGTGCACGCCGCTGCTGCTCCCAGAAGCAACTTGGAGTGGGGAGGTGTGCAGCAGCCTCATTCACTGGAGCGCAGCCAGGGTCAGGTTCACGGTCCTCACCCCTGGTCCTGAAGTCTTGGTTGGCTCTGAAATTCCAGGGGGTCCCTCTCTGGGCAACGTCTCTGAGGGTCAGGGTGAGGGGTGAAAACCGCTCAACCTTGGGAGGAGGCAGTCTCACTCCTTGCATGGTCCATCCATGTGTCTTGGTGGTTCAGTCTAATAAAGATTTCTGGTCCGGAGTAATAATTTCTTCTCCCAGCTGGCACTGCATCCTCTGCCATTTGCATGTCTGCTGGATTTCTCCTCCTCCTGGCTTTTTTGGTTGCTATGTTGGGTGTTGGGGTAGCCAGAGGGCTCGGCTCCAAGGTGCAGCAGAAAGGGAACAAAAGAGGTGATTAACAGAGTGGGGGTGAACATTTACAAGGAGCACTGGACTAACAATGACTTCATTTGCAACAAAATTACCTTGTTTATCTCATTTGGTATGGTTTGAAAGTGGGGAAGGTTCTTCTTCATTCATCCTCTCCAGACCACAGTGCTGTTATAAATAAGTGATGTTAAGTCACGTTTTTTCAAGCAGCCTTATATGTAGATTTAAAAAATTAAGTAAGTTAGATGTATCCCTCAGTCTACGCTCCCTTCTTCCTGCAAAATCATTCACAGTTGAATGAACAGGAGAAGGACAATGAAGGGTGGACCAACAGAGCAAGGGCCAAACCATTAAAGCTAACGACTCAGCAGTCAGATCCTCATAACATCAGGAACAGCCATCAAAGATGCCCAAGCCTGAGTTTCCACCAAGAAAATTCAATCAGGACCAGACACTCACTCCAAAACCTATTTCAACACACCTTTATTCCAGCCAAGAAGATTTGATCAAGACTCTATGCACATCCCAGAATTCATTCCAACGCACCCACAGAAATAAAGGAAATCCAATCTGCATTTCCAAGACGAAATTGGACAAAGGAGTAGACTGCCTGAGGGCAGGAAAGCCCCATAAAACACAGCTTTGGGAAGGCTCTGGTGTGAACTGTGGGAGACTCAGTGCAATAGGGGCTGTGTCTGTGGTTCACCCGGCAGCTCTCGAGACCCAGGCTCAGAGCTGCCATTTGATTGTGGGCATTGTCTCTTTTCAATCTCATTTTGTCATTTTCCAATAAACTTCTAAAGCAGAATATTGGAGAACTGTCGTTTATAACAGTGCCTTTGGAATGTGGCCCACTGGCTGGGTTTTACCCAGTTGTGGCACTTGTATTTGAGGCAGAAAGGGCAGTGGCATTTGCAGGCAGAAGCAAAGGAGCAGTGGGGCAGCCCAACTATCCTAGCCTGCAGATGCAGGCCTTGAGCTAGGACTCGAGAGCATTTGGGTTCCTGGAGCCCCAGCAGAGGCCTGGCAGAGGCAGGAGCAGCCTGAGCCTGGGCAGAGGCAGGCTGCAATGAGGCCCTTGGAGCTGCAGGAGGCAGCAGCCCGGCCCTGGGTGCCTCTTGGTGGCCCCGGGCAAATCCTGGGCTCTCAGGGCCCAGCTGGCACCTGGCTGCTGCCGAGGGGAGGCGCAGCCGTGCTGGGCACAGCACAGCCCGATGGCCTTGGCCGTCTGCAGTCTGCACAGGAGGAGAGAAAGGCAAACGACAGCCAAGGGCTGCAGCCCTGGCTGAGCATTCCTACTCTTGTACCGGCTGCCCTGGAACTCCTGGGAAAGGGGAGCAGTGTGTGCAGCACTCTGGACACAGCGGGAGGGAGCCGGCCAGCTCGGCAGGCTGCAGCACAGGGCAGCGTCCCTCAGGCACGGCACTCGTGCCATGGGAGCCGAGGCCAGCGGGAGGCAGGGACAGCTTGTCAGGTCACAGCTGCAGGAGCCAGCGCCTCACACAGCTCTGGGAGGAGGCGCCTGCAATCCTGCACTTGTGCACTGAGCCAGAGCAAGGGGGTGAAATGCAGAGGGTTTTGCAGAAATATTCAGGGCCACCAGGCCAGCCTACTTTGTGCTCTCTGGAACACAGCAAGCACTGTGCAATACAGCCCTGAGCTGCTGGGAGAGAGGAGTTAGAAATGAGACAACTCTTTGATCAAATTAAATGGGGACAAAGTCATCAAAGCAAAAGGGAACTGTTTCTTAAAAAGTATTCACTTGAGCTGGCTGTGTAGCTTGCTCTCCCAAGAGCCAAACACACACACACACACAAAACAAGAGAATGCTGCTTTTTATTGCCTTTCCCAGCCCAAGACAAACCGTGTCTCCTGTCCGTTTTGCTGGGGACTAGGGAACTTATATCCTCTCCCCACTGTAATAAATAGGAATGATTCCTGCCAATGAAATTGTAATTACGTAGGAAATAAGAGGCCAAAAAGCAGATGAGCCCTTGGTAGATGCTGGGAAGTGGGATACACGATGTCGTAGGGACATAAATCCAGGAATTGTTGTTTGGCCTTGAGATGAATAAATCTGGGGGTAGTCCAAGCATGAAGGGTGCTTTTAATAGAGTAAATTTGGAACAATATTCAGATTATATAATACAATGCTTAGTATGCACACGCAATGAGTGGGGTTGCTCAGAGGACAGTGATGAACAGTGGGAGCCTTCATCTCAAAGACCACCAAAAGAAGACAGAAGACCCCCTAGCAACAAGTGAAGCATGTGCCACGAAGAAGGGTGACATTAACTTCCAGAATGGAAAATAGGTGGAGATCTACTGGAAGTATTGATGAATATGTGTAAGATATCATATATAAGTTCTATTTGAAGTAGCCCTGCTTTGTATGTGAGGTAGGGTGGGAATCCCCCTCCGTACCCTGGCTGGGTTTGCACCCCGGTCGGTTTTGCTTATGATTTATCCGAACCTCAATTATTCTCAATTAATCATCTCAATTAAAATTGCTGCTAAAATTGAACTTTGTTGTTTGTTGAATCGAGCATCCAGATTTCCATTTATAACACCACCATCTACTTGTCTGTCTCCTCCCCTCTTATCTTACATCGCTTTTGGTCTGGTCTTCGTCTTGGCCCCTCTCCCAGCTCACAGCAACACCCAACAAATTAACTAGAACAAATCCAAACCCTAAATAACAACAGCTAGAACCAACAAATTTCTTTATTTTTTCTAATAATCTTTTGGCTTCAGCAGAATATTACCTCATAGCTCAACAAGGGAATCAGGGATGAGCCTGTGGCTTGTGTTTGAGCAGTGAACTGATTTGGCAAGAAGCAGAAGAGTTTCAGTAGACAATTTGTGTTTTCTTTGCTAATTGCTGAAGGAATGATACCAAGTGGCTTCAGTCAGCAAAACGATTTTCAAGGTGCATTGAGGAAACGCTTGGGAGCAGCTCTGAGAGAAGGAAGGTGTTGAGAAAATGTTGAACTGTAACAAGTCATGAGTTCCGTTGGCATTAACAGACAGTGTTGAGCCCTCAATTTCCCCAGTGCAATGATTGATGTGTGCAGGTAGCTACCTAAGCCGTGAGAATAGAGTAGTCCTCCTAAGAAGGTAGCTGGAATGCATTCAGGGGGAAGAAAGTGGTTGTAGGAGGCTCTTGAGCATGAGAGGAGAATTTGAGGAATGGGATGTTCCCCAAATGAGCAGCAGAGACCCTCAAGAGACCCCTACTCTCCTGTCAGTAGCTTCTGAGAAGTGATGTAAAGATGTCCAGTAATTTGAGGGAATGTTTAGCTTGTGAGTTTCAGCAAAGTAATCAGTAGGTCTTATTTCATTGGTTCCAAATTAATAGGTGAGACTTCTGAGTGAGCAGGTGTTATATATGTCATGGATTAATTTGTGTTTTTATTGAAATAACTCAGTATTTTACTGTAAGAAAATGTATTTCATTATGACCCACTGTATAACCCAGCTCACAGTCGGGGGAGCAGAAGCTATGCCATCTATGCCATCCGTTTCCCGTAAACTTGAGAAAATTAGCAGGAGAATACAGGGAGGTGCAGGCCTTTGGCAGAGATGGGCGAGGCAATGACTTGATGATTTTCAGCTTGTCCAGGGGTTGCATCCCAATGCCCAGCCCAACCTATCCAATCAAGACTGTATCCTTTTCCCAGAACACTGTACAACAAACTAATGGTAATGAAAAGGAGCTGTATGAATCTGCAAGAAGAGGTGGACAAGACAAAGGGAAACAATGAAACTCGCAGTTTCACCAGAAAACTGTATAAAAGCCGACACCGAAAGACTGCCAGTGTGAACCGTGGGGACGCGGTGCGATAGAGGCCGTGTCCGTGGGTTCAGCCAGCTCCGATTCCCGGGTTCGGAGCTGACTTTGATTGTGGCTCTTCTCAGATTTTCATACTGCTATTTTCCAATAAATTCCCTTACCAAAAAATTGGAGAACTGTCATTCATAACATGTTAGAAAAGCCATTCCTCATGCACCCAGCACTGAAATAAAGTCATGCCTCCTTTCTCACCCTGAGCTTGCACCGGGGATTGGGCTCTGCTTGGAGACTTTCATTTGAGTCCCTTCCATTGAAAGGTGAAAATGAAAGCTGTTTTTCCATCTGTTTTCCTCTGGTTGACCTTTTTGGGGGCCAAAGCTGTGTGCTGCAGGTGGCCTGGGTGTGCAAAGAGCAATGCAGCCTCCACAAAGCCCTTGGTTTTCCCACAAGTTGTGACGATTTGTTGCCAGGTGTGCCCAGCTGTGGCAGGAGAAAGAGCCCGCAGTGCAGTGGGCGCTGTGCCCTGCCCAGCCAGGGCTCTCTGGCACAGAGGAGCAGCAGCGCCAGCACCTTTCAACCCACTGCTGCCTTGGCTTCACCTGGGAGGCAGAAGCCTCTGGAAATCAGCACCATCTGTCACCTTCCCAGCTTGGAGCAGCTCCTGCTGGTGGGCACATCCTGCCACTTCTACTGCTTCCAAACAGGAATCAAGGCAGAGGTGGAGATGTACATACAGAGAAGCCCTAGGCTTGTGTAATAAATGCACAAATGTAGGGGGGGAGAAATGTGTTAGAAACTATTTTTGCTGTAATGCCAATACTGCCTTCTCTCCTCTTTTCTCTCTTCACATTTCCTGTTCTTATCCCTCTCACATCTCCCCACCTTCCCACTGTTTCCTGGTTTTTTCTTCTCTCATGCTTCTCACGGTTTTTCCCTCACTTATTCTGCCATTTTCCTCCCTCCTTTTGCTCCTGTCCTGCCCTGGGCCCACACAGGGGCTGTGGCACCATGGCTGGGCCAGCGCGGCACAAAGGGGCCACGCAGCCGCTGCCGGGGCTGACAGCAAGGCCAGGCACACACAAGGAATTGCTGGGCATTGCCTGCAATGCTGGGCAGGGCTGTCTGTTCCAAAAGCACAGCTCAGCTGCCCTTGGTGGCTGCAGGAAAAGCCCAGAGCCCAAAGAGCCTCCACGGCTGTGCTGGAGACCAAGGCTGGAGGAGGGAAAGGCAGGGCTGCTGCGGGATGGGGAGGGGATTGAATTCCAGCACACACCTCAGTTCTCTGATGATCCTGGCACAATGCTGGTCTTGTTTCAGACTGGAACAGAGCAGATGTTTGTGGAACAGGAGCCCTCCAGGGCTGTCAGGGACCTGCAGCTTGCAAGGTGCTCTGCTCTTCCTCAGCTCCTCTCTGAGAGATGCCAATCCCAGCTGGGCACCTCAGGGCACAAGTGGCACGGCCTGTTCATGGGCACACAACTGATGTCTGCCTGGAAAGGGGCACAGGTTTTAATACCTGTACATTTCACTATATACAAGCACATTTTTATTAGCCGGGTCATTTGAGTACTTTCAAGAAGTGGCAAAATTTTCCCACCAGGTACAGGAATTTCGTGGATCTATTGGATTTTTCTCCTGATGGCAGGAGAAGAAATAGAGATCTTCCCTTCTACCTTTGCTATCAACATTCAGTCTCCTATTTCATGACCCTCTTCCTTCAGCCCTTTCCAGCTCTCCTGTTTAAATGGCCATGTCTAAGGACATCTCTTCATGTAGAGCAGCTGGATTTATGTGCTTCCTGTTGCTCCCAGATTTCCTCCTGCAGCTGTTCTCTGGTCATTCCAATGTGTCTCCATTGACTGCCTTCATGCTTTGAGCTTCAGGGAGTTGCCCAGTCTTTCACAGTAAGGTAAATAAAACCTTAAGTCAGCATCTTAGTTGTATTTTTATCTTTTATATCACCTCTTCTTATGTCTTTGTGTAAAGTTATTCCTGTATGGCAATCCCTTGTGGATGGTGGACATGTCAGATGCTGCTGGCATGTCACACGGAGCTGAGGGAAGTGTTTGGATGTTTTCTAATTTTTACCATGTTCACATTTTTGATATTGGCCAGCAAGAGAATCTTTCTGTGCCTCTAAGTCTCACCAGTCCCTCAAAGGACACAAACCTGATGAGTTGTGGTTCCCACTCCAGTGGCTGCACTTGCACTTCCCTCCATGAAACATGGTGGCAAAAGTAAACTCCACAGCTAATAACAGTTCTTAGAGCGGTATGTATTTAATCGGCCGAGACGCGTGCGGAATCATTTCCCCAAAGACACGCATGCCCACCCAACAGTCTTTCCCCTTATTATTCCCCAGGGCCTTACAGATGCATAATCCATCTCATCCATATTCATTCACTGGCTCCGCCTGTCCTCGCCTTGTACGGTAATTAATTCCACACCCGTCTGGGCATGCTCAGCTTGCTGTGGTGGTCTCCTGGGGATCTCAGAGGATGAAGAAAATGGAGTTTTCTTCAGTGAACGCTACACCTTTCTCTCTTCTGTGTGGCTTCTGGCTCTCCTTGGCGTCCTTTTCCAGGAAATACTCAGTTGATGCTGGCTAAGGGTCTGCATTCTCCCTCTTTATCTGCATTCTTGGCCTTGTTGTCTGGGGGTGTTTGCAATTTTCTCTTTACTATCAGCAAGGAGTCCCAGCTGCTTATAATACGCAAAAGGTTAACAGATACAGCATTTGGTATCTGCTAAATGCCTTCTAAAATGGATTTAATATCTATTCCAAAGCACTATTTGAAATACATACAGAGGCCTACTATAAAGGATCATCTCAAATTCTCACATCTCTTTGTCCTTCCATACCCACAGCAGAGCTCCCTTGTCCCAGAAAGTCTCTGGCAGTGGAGGGATGAAGGAAACAGGACAGGCTGTGGGGATCAGGTGTAGGGCAGAGGCAGGGAGAAGAATGACTTTTGCATTTTATGGAGCTGTGCCTTCCCTTGGCTTTGTTGGCTGACAATAAATGACCATCCCTCTGTGTCTCGGGCAGCTCCTTCTCCAGGGAAAGCAGGTTGGAGCTGGAGCCAAGAAGCTGAAACCTGCAGGTCCATCCGGGGGTGGAGGGAGCTCAGATTTGCACAAGTCTGCACTGAGTGCCAGGGCTTGGATGGTGGAAACGGTGGGATGGGGGGAAGGACAGAGTCTGATTGATTGTCAGCCATCAAGGGTCTTGATTTTCATATTTATGCAAACTGCATGAGGAGGTACTTGGATTCAGTGCCAGTTGGAGATTGCACATATCAATGTACTGTATCAATGTATCATTGTCCAGGAAAAAAATCCTAAACAGGACCTCAAAATCTTTTCTCACTGTTTTTTTAAATATAATCTCTTGACTTGGAATACACTTCCAAAATCTGTTTAATTAACCACAAAAATTTGAAAACTGAAATCAGATTATTCCCAGAGGCTTGGCTTTAAGTTGTTCTGGGTGTTAATGTGTGCCAGGCACTGAATTCCTGAACTGAAGAGCTGAAGGCTGAACCAGCCTCTGGAGAGGTAAAATCCAGCAGCAGCCTCCAAGTGTCTGAGGATGTCACAGCCCCACTGAGGCCATCCCTGCCCAGAGCCCATGGAAGAATGGGCAGACAAGGAGAGCGTCCCTGGGGCTGGGCAAGCAGAACTCAGAGGCACCAGTGGGTGCAGGTGGGAAATGGAGTATGCAGTGTGGCTGTGAAAGCCCTGCCTGGGCTGTGCCAAGCAGGACAGACAAGCCCTGACCCACATCCCCCCAAACAATTCTGTCAAGGACTTATTTAAAAGGAATTACAATTGTTGGTGTACTCTGAATTGGACACATTGGAGAAATACCAACAAGCCATTCTCAGGAGCTCAAAACCACAAAACAGACTTTAATGGCAACTTTAGAAAACCAGAGAAACTTGGCAAAAGGTTTACTACAACATTCAATCAACAACAAAAAAAAAACCATTTCTCAGAGCTTTAACTTGGTCCATTCAACTTCACAAAGTCTAAGCCTGTTCAATTTTAAGTTAATCCAAATTTGCAAGAAGAGGGAATTAGAAGAGGAAGGCAGAGAAAGAGAGAAAGATGAAAAACATTTAGAAAAGCACACACAGAGCTACCGACTTCTGGATTCCAGCTGTGTTCAGGTTGAAATTCCAAGAGGAGGTGGGGTCAAGATGTGAGCTTGCCTTGTGATCAGCTTTAAATACCCCTTGGTTTTCATGGGCCCTTCCCCCAGGTGGGACTTTGGGTCATTTGGTCACTCAGGAGCTGGCCTGGGGTCTCCAGAGGTGGGTGTGGAGCCTTGGTGTGCCAGTGACTGGCAGACACTGCTGGGCTGGGATAGAGACTCTGGGGAGATTGGGTTACAGGGCAGGGCAGTGCTGGGGTTACAGGGCAGGGCAAGGCTGGACCTGCCCCTTCCTCCCCCACACACCAAATGTTTTGAGCCAACAATCTCCTCCAGTCTCTCACAACAGGCAATCATGAAGGTAGAATCCCAATTCTGGCCATGGGCACCTGGACAAGAAGGACCGTTCTTTTCCATAGGAAGGAAAGCACAGAGCCCCAGGGTTCTGAAGGCAGGTGAGAGCCTCTCTTGGCCAAAGCCAGCCAGACTTGTCAGTAATGGCAGATTTTGTCTGGGACCAGACTTTGGATATAGGGACTTTTAGAGGTGGAACCCCAGTCTCAGCCATGGGTGCCAGGAGACGCCGGACAGTTCTTTCCCATCGGAAGGAAAGCATGGAGTCTTCCTCAGTGTTCTGAAGACAGATAAGAGCTGACCCTCCTGAAACTATTGCCAGCCAGACTTGTCCTGGCAATATTCCCTAGGGAACAATCCCTGGATATAAGGAAATTTGGTGGTGAAATCTGAATTCTGGCCATGTGTCCTAGGTTACAATGTAAAATTGTGCCCAAGGTTTGTATTCTATCCCCATGAGCCGTTGGAGCCAAGGTGGGGCAGTGTTTTCCTTATCTTCTGTTAATGAGCCTAACAATGCCTTGCCACATGAGTCATAGATAACTTCCTCTGGGAGTTATCTCTGTTTAATGGGCCATCAAGAACCCACTGCGTGACTCATAGAATGAGATCAGCCCATTGGGAGATGCTCCGCCCAGGGGGAGGAGCCAAGCATTCACACCTGGATAAATCCAGGGTTTGGGAAAGCACAGGCAGCTTTTTATCCACTGGACTCCCAGAGGAGACAAGAGCTACCAGACCTTTCTACAGGATCACTGCTTCGACAAGATCATCTCATCTGGACTGCCGCTACAACCCTAACAGGGTGTCAGGTTGTATTCTGACTCTGTCAGTGGTTTTTTGTACTATTTCTTTTATTTTACTTTCTCTTATTTCTTTTCTTTTCCTCTTATTAAATTGTGTTTCTGACTTGGAGTCTTTCACTGGTTTTGCTTTCAAACCAGCACATGCCCTTCTTGCTTTATTCATTAGTTCTGACCCCCAGACCCTCAATAAGTTCATCCCCTGTCTGGAGAGCTTAAAAGCTCCATATATCTGAGCTGCCCCTTAGTGCACTGACAACTCCATCTCCTTTTCCCTACTCCCTGTCTCCTAAGGAGCCTTTATCCAAACATCAATCTACCGCAGGCCTTAAGACTCACAGGCTGTCCCCATCTCAGTTACTGCAATCACATCTTAGTTTTTCAATCACACACATCACATGTGGTCCTCTTGCTGGTTTACCAGGCTGTAGTAGTGCATTTGTGTGCAGGAATTTCAGAAGTGCCTTTTGACACTTGTTTCATCCTTCCCCAAAGCCCTTGTACTCCCATTACAATGTCCCACGTGCTTACTACCCCTGATTTCCACTTTTTCATTTACCTGCAAATTATCATCATCATTCTCAGTGTATTTGGTTTAATGTTCTCTACAACAGACAAGCAAGACTGGGGCAAATATGGTTTTAGGCCATTGCTATCTAGTGAGTCCCATCTCTTGCTAGCAGTTATCGTTCCTCAAAGAGAAACTTGTGGTTTAAAAAGCCAAGATACCACCCATTACATCAGGCAGTTGCGGACTCACAGTGTATATCCACTTCTACCTTAGTCCTGTTCCCTCAGTAGCAGAACTGAGAGAAATACCACTTGGCCTTCCATGTCCTATCTTTATCTCCAGACTGCCCCTCCTGATTTCTTCCCAAGTCTCTTTCTGAAGTGATGCAGGAAAAAAAATGAGCAGGAACCTCAGAGTTGGGAAGCCCTTGGCAGTCTCACCGAAATGCTCCTTCCTGCCTCAGTCCAGGATGTTTGCAAACAGCAAACTCATGACAAGAAAATGTGCCCTAAAACCTCTGGTCAGATGTGGGGTCCCCTCACCTTGCAAAAGGGAACATCCAACCATCACTACCCTGCACTTCCCCTTTTTGCTGGTGCTCTGTGCATGCCCAGTTCACTCTGAAGCTTCTCTGAATGGAGCTTGTGCCCTTACACAGGATATTACTATTATTAATACTGTAGGTTCAGATCTGAGGGTAGATAAAGAATAATTCTTTTGCTGCCAGAGGTCACAATCTTCATGTCTCTCCCATCTTGTGAGTCTTTATCCATCACTCATTCAAGCATGGTCTGTATCTGTCCCTCCTTCCCTGCATCACAGGGCTCAGATCTTCCCTCTTCAGAGTTCCTTGTGAAACCTCTGTCAGGATCATGTTCATTCCCCCTGATAGTACACAGTCTACTCCATTCCCCCTGCAGCTCCTGCCCCTGATTCAGGGCCCTGATCAATCTCTGCTACTGGTGCCCCTGGACAGGCATCCTATTACTCCTTGCTGCCACAGACTTGACTGCTGCATTCCCTGCAACAGTTCTGTTGGGGTGAAGACATACCACAAGTTATCAATTTCTATTTTTTGACTGTACAGAAGCTGTAAACCTTCTCTTGGACTTCTTGTGCCAAGACAAAATAGATACAGTATTTCATATTTTCAGCAATATTTTCTTTTCTTGCCTAATTCAACCTGTACCTTAAAAAGCTTTGTTTCTGTCATGATAAACTCTTGTCAGTGATATCCTTTTTCTCTGCAGATACACAAAGGTCTGCTCTCCCTGGCACATGAGCAATCTTGCTGCAGTGGAAGCTGTGTAATAGTCTCCCAGAACTGATATGTCCCAGAATGGAGTTCAAGAAAGTGTAATGTGTAATTTACCAAGGGCAGAGAAAGAAATTAGCACATTATTTCTCAGAATGCATATTTCAAGAAAGCAGGAAACTCCTAGTTGATGATAAGGGAAAACTAACATATAGTATTGTTAAGATCTGTAGTAAAATGCCTCTCAAACTACAGGTAAACTCTCCTTATCCATGCAACTCCAAAAGAGCCAATGTAAAGAAATACCAAAAAAGGTATTCACAAATTTCTGTTATTTTTGTTCTTTTTAGTTTTGTGGTTGTGAAACCAGTTAAAGATTCATACCTGAATTGTTTACAGAGATGATCAGTAGTAAGATGTAATTTCTTAGTTTTGTTAACTTGTTTCATCTTTTTTTTCATGGTTTAGGAATGGTACTCCCCAATTTAGTTCTCCCACCAAGATCCTCCAAACCACGCTGTCACCTGCTCACTGCCTCTTGCCATTTTCAGCCCCTCCACCACACCCCAGCCCTCAAGTGGCCTGAGAGGTGAATGTCAAAAAGGGAAAGGTCATGGGTTGATATAACAAGATAAGATACAATTTACTGGAAAAAGCAATAAGCTAAGAAAAGGTACAGCAATTGCAATGATATTAAGAAAAAAAAAGTATAAAAGTGTTATGGATTAACACAATTTAGTTTTTAATTAAAGAATATAAAATACCACCCTGTCAGGACCTTAGAATTGTTTTGGAAGGGGGCAAGGACCTATCAGGGGCTGTTTTTTCAGCTATTGGCATGTAGTCTGACCACTGAGAAACTGATAAAATTTTTTGGGCAATACCCATATAAGCTGAGACTTAGTGCAAACTGCCCTCATTGCTTCTAGCCTCGATGGAGGTAAGAGGCCAGTCCTGCCTCCCTCCCTGCCGGGGGTGTTCAGGATGGCCTGGCTTGCTGGGCCAGGACCAGCTGGGTCTCCTGGAGCCATTGCCATGAGAAAAAAATTCCCGGGCAGGCTGAGCTCCTTCTCCATGGTGGCCAGCAGGGAAGGGGGAGCCGGCTATCAACATCCAGCCGACCCTGGGGCCTGCCCCACGCTGATGCATGGCCAGGGTAGATGTCCCCTGGGCCTCTCCTCCCCTCCCTCTAGAAGCAGCACCAAGCCCAGGCTGGGTCGTGCCCACCCCTTTGAGACCAAGGGGTGGAGGGGGAAAGAAGAACCAGCTGCACAGGAGATCTCTGCTGCCATTTCTGAACGTTTTATTTTACCGCATGGCTTTGAGATGTTTGCAACGCTGTCCCAACATAGACTGAGAACTTTTAAACTCTAACCCTCTTCAGAGAGAGAGAGAAGGCTGAATTAAAAATATGTAAAGACACAATATGAAGATATTCAAAGTCAGTAAAAGAAGTGTAACTTCTTAAGTGGGAAAGATGAAAAGTTGCCTTGGTTTAAGGCTTAAAAACTTCCTATGAGTTGTGGCAACTGACTGTATTGTGAATATGCTAGAATATTCCTTTAAATCGTAGACAGTGTAACTGGGGAGATGTTTTGTAGATTTTGAGCAAAGGTATTTGTGTATTACTGAGTGAATGTTGAATTAGAAACTGCAACCTGGTGATCTTATAAGATGTTTGAACAGAGAGAGAGATAAGAAGAAGCCCTCTGCCTCCGTGAAGAATTGAGAAGATATCTGTGTTCCTAAAGATGAGAAATCCTTTGCTTGTAGAAGTGTGCATTTTTAAACAGTAAAACCCCAGTGTGAATCCACGGCTAAAAATGTAGTCATGGGATGACTACATGATTTGGGAGAATCAATTGCAGAAGTTCCATGCGAGCTGGTTTTGTAGGAGCTAGAAGCCAATGGCAGACTGTTTTCTCTTGTGGAAAGTTACCCAAACACCTCAGGAGATATACTTCTCTCTCTCAAAGACTGAATGAAAGACAATTTTATAAGTAGTACTGACCTGAAGCTCTGAGTTTTGTCTCTTTATGCTGCATGTGGGAAAGTGAACTGTTTGTGGGGGGTAGGGGAATGTGTTTTAAAAGTTTTATTTTGATTCTCATTTTTCCTTCTTTTTTTTTTTTTTGTGTTAATAAATCTGTTTTTATCTTTCAGTTAAGCCTGTTTTGCCTCCTGTTCTCATAATCATATTTCACAGCAAAAAGATATTTAGACCACTACACTAAATTTAGCAAACAAAATTCAGAAAATGCGAAACCACTACAGAAAGAGAGGGCGAGTCACGCGTAAAATGCTTGGGAGCCCAGCCCAACTGAAACAAACCCTTCCCCCCAGAAGAGAGTTCCTCTGCCTCCCAAATTCCCCTTCCCCACCTGACAATGACCCGAGGTGGAAAAGAATAACCTCCCTTTCTGAGCCATGCTCCCTCCTGACTACTGCAAAAATTAACCCTGTAACCAGGACAATAGTAAATTGCCTAAATCCCGTTTTTAAAATAATTTATTTTTAAAATTTTGAAAGAGGAATCTCCACGCATTATTTCACTCAGTTCTCCAGTTTAAGGTGAAATAAATGTCCTGGCCACGATACCTTAAAAGGACAAAACCTTTAAAGCAGTCTAGTTTTTCACTGTAGTCTAAGGACATACATTTAGACTCTGTTTCTCCTCTATTTAGCTAAAGTTATTCTTCCACCAGAAAGCTTTCTGATAAAAGCACTAATTACATATGCTTTCTTGCCTACAAGCTTATTATTTCTGGGAAATCTTAAACCACTAGGGTATCACAGTCCTCCCCAAGCACAAATTTTCCACAAACTGAGTAATGGCATGTTTATTATGATACAGTCACTCACATGCGTTTCAAAAGAGATTACAAAAATTCAGATAAAATTCATCACTTTCCTTCATAAGAGAAAAAGGAATCAATCATCATTCACAAAACTTTAACAATAATTCTCAATGAAAACCATTAATCCAAGCATACAATTAGTGGAAGTAATATAAATGAAAAATGTTTAATAACATGAGGAATAAAGACTGTAATGGTGGAAAATTATACACAATGCTTTCAAAATCAACTAGTTTCTTAACAAATAGGTAGGAGTTTTTTCCCTTCTTTTAAAAAAGTTTTTGTTTAAAAGAGCAAGAGATAGAAAGAACCAAGTCTACTAACATTTTCTGGTTAAAACTTTCCAAGATAGAAGAGCTATCAATACCAACAATAAGTTCTTTGAGAAAACAGGTTGGAAAAGACACTTCAGTAACTATTCTCTTTATCAGTTGGCTATAATGCTGGGAGGAGATTCTCGTGAAGTCCTGTCCTGCACTAGTTGGTTACATAAAACCAGAAGTTACTGGGAATTGTGTGATGCTCCTTGGTCCTTGGCTTCCAGGCATCCCCAGCATGAGATTCGCAAAAGCACACTGCAACAGCCTGGATATGTTAGTTTCATTGGAAAATAAAGATTGATTTCATCTAGTGGTGAAGAACCCAGATTCCATCCCATATAGAAATGACCTGGAATCATTCAAGGACTGAAATTTTTATCCCATCATGTAGTCTCATTGCAGAGCACTCCAGCTCTTAATACATCTCTTAGCCTATATGAATCAAAAAAAAAAAAAAAAAAATCCTCTGGTTACTTAGTAATTTCATTTGTTGGGTATTTACAGTGTGTAAAGCTTGGTGATGCTGAAGAACTTCTTTTGAGAAAAATTTTCCATAGAAACGCTGTGTATAAAATGTAGAACAAAATAAACACAACTGCTGTGTCAAAAAAGTAAGAGGACAATCTTCCTAGCAGCTGGAGCTGGAAAAGTTTTTTCTTTCCTTTTCTGTCAATAAGGAGAAAAATTACTACTGATCATATAATTTCAGGTGTATTTTTGAAAGGATAATTTCTTGTGAAAGCTCTTAAATGTGATTATCATGATGAAAAAAATCATAATTTTCAAGATTTCATGGAACAGATGTCCCTTGTAAAGAAATTTTAAGGGAAGTAATAGTAATAAATCAAATAGTAACAAATTCAAATCATTCAATTGTTTCATTCACAACCATATTGTATCTATGTAACTCATTTGACTTCAGTAAAGTATGCAATTTCTGATCTAGACAGCTAAACAGATGGAGAAGATGAGGCCTTCGAATCTCTGCCTCATTTTTTTGCTTATTTAGGGAGTTTTATACAGACTTCACTGTCTTTGAAAATACTCAATCCCTCAAAAAATTATTTTATGCATAAGCTTCCTCTGTTAGCCATTTATCTTTAATGTCCTTCTGTTTTCAAAATCAGAAACAACATTATGCTGGCCTACCCTGGGAAAAAATGAACATTTCTTAATGGGTTATATAAAGCTTTCAATAGATATAGAGAAATGTAACTGATAATTAAATACATTAAAAACACCTGATGCTTCATAATTTGCAGTCATTGGTGCTAAATAATTACACAAGGAAGAAAAAGTTTTGGCTTTTTATGAATCACAGAATAATTGGAGAGATTAATGGTACTAAATGTATTTTGCAAGCGTTGAGACGTTTCTGAAAACACTTGTAGCATGAAAAACAATATAGCCTAAAGACTGAAGTGTACTTGGAAGACAATTACTTTAGCTTCTAAACAATCCAAGATGATTTTACTCAAACAGTGTCTGAAAGTAGTGTCTGAAAAGGAGCATATATTACATTTGTTTTCTGCTTTAAGTTGCTTTCCTTTTTTTTTTTTTTTTTTTTTTTTTTCTGTCACTTCTATTTTACATCAGTAGGAAACATGCTAAGTCTGGATGAAATATCTGCTCTTTTGATGTAAATGATGGATATAATATGATTACTTCACTCAAAGCTTGAGTCATGAAAGGACCTTTGTCTTATATAGCTTCACAGAAGTGAGTCAAGGTGCATATTATATGCATGATCAAAAAGAAGAAAGCCTGACATTTGAAGGTCAGATCAGAGAGGGCAATAACAAAAAGGAAATTATTATACATTCTTTTACCATAGAAAAAAGGAAGTAATAAAGGTTATGTGAGAACAAAACTTTTCACCAGATTCATGATAAACTGCTATAATTAGATACGAATCAAACCACCTCAAAACCCCAAGAGAGCTTTTGTGAACCACTCCTATATTACCTTATATTTAAAATTGATCTCATGCAATCTCAAGATGTGTATTTATATATACTAATGTAAAGCATTGGGAAATATGAAAATCTGCATGTACAGGCTTCTGCGCTTAAATAGCACTTTGAGACATTTATTAACAATACAAAAAAACATGTAGAATTTGCTGTTATCTATAGTAAAAATAGCAAAAATAAATACAATCCACTAAATAAAATTTTTAAAGGAATCTGAGAAAGTGGCCTCGTAAAATATGCAGCTTTACTGCGTGAATACTCAGCGGGAATTACTTACCGGTGCAATGAACTGGATAAGCCATAAGTCAGGAGCAGGCACTGCAATTAATCTACTCCCTTTTCCTGATTTTGTGATGACAAATGGCAGACTGGAAAGGGACTGTACTAAGGACCCAATTAGAGAATAGTTTCTAATGTGAAAACCATGGAAAAAGGAATTTATCCTTGCAGAAGTAAGGCTTTTGGAAAGAAAAGCTAAGTAGCTCTGTGACAAAATACCCCATTGTTGCCATGCTTGAAGGACACAAACCTCCTTGTCTAGGTTTGCGCGAGTCCTTACTGATACAATTCTCTGTGTCAAAACCTACACAGGTGGAGTACAAACCAAGGTCATTCCAATGCACAAAATCTAACAAGTAACTGTAGGTAATGAGCTGCATCTTAAAATTTCAAACAGAATAATGTCACGCAGAAACAGGCTACAGTCCTTTCAAGACACAAAGTAATCTGTGTGCTGCAAACATGACTGCTCAAAATATTTATGCTGAAAAGTTGGATAAAAAAATAATTTTTATTAATCAATTTTGCTGTTGATGAAATAAACTAGGGAAAAATCCCAAATTTAATTCTTAAAAGAAGGGAGAGCATTGTCAGAACATTTAATACCCTTTCTTTTCCCCAAGAACTTCCTAAAGCCTGACCTCCACAACTTTATATAAAAAGTAATGATGACATTAAACCCGATAAAGCAGTAGACATCACAGGGACTTCATCCCACCATCCTCTTCTGAACACTACTTTATCAAAGCTCTGAATTATGATATGGAAGCTATTTTTCTTAAAAAAAAATTTGAACCCCACTGATAATTTTTTGCTTCTTCTCTTTTATTACATACAGCAACATAAAAAAGAAATATTAATGGTTATAAGTTAAGGAACCACATAGACTTGCCTAAATAAATAATTGATCATAAACTCTCTAACAGTGAAGGAGGTTTATTTCCACCTTATCTATGTTTTTTATGGTCTTTGTATGAGGATGTATATAAGCTGTCTTTTGTAAGTAAAGAAGACCTCACCTTCCTTAAACATTCAAAAAGCCTCCTACATAGTTTATTATGATAATATATTCCATAAGGTCTTTCTTTGTTGATGAATATGACAGTTAATGAAAACAAGCTCCTAGAGACTTTTTCACAATGTGCTTTACTTCTTAGTGAAAGTCAACTAAGCTTAATAATAATTCTTTTAAAATGTAGGTTTAAGATGAAGTTCTGTTGACAGAGAATATTTTTTTTTCAATTATTTAACCAAAGATAACACCTTTTACATGCTTCTTGAATGATGTGTCAATATCATATTACTGCCAGGAGAAATAGCAGAAAGCCATTATGTATGTTTCATAGCTTTAAAATGTTTCTAACCACATTTAAAGCTTAAAAGTATTACTATGGCCTGCAGATATGATACAAAACCATATCTTGGAGTAATTTACTTTCCTATCAATACAATGTTAAATACAAATAACAATTAGGAATATAGATATGGCATTAATTTGATTGATAAAGCAGAAACATCCCACTAGTAGATATACTAAAACAGAAAGTTTCCTTAAGAGAAAAACCCTTAGATTTCAAGCAGATTTAAAGCAACTAATAAAGTGGTAAAAATCTAGGCATTGAAATACATGTTGTGAATGTTATTGCCAATACAATTCAAGGAAATCTGTGTTCTTACACCATCTGTCACATCGTGCCCATAAATCATCCTGTTGGCTTTTCTCCTACTGTTTTACTTTCATTTCCCCGTTTCACTCCTGCTCCTGCCACTAGGGGCTAAACACAGAATATGTAAATAGGGCTTTGGACTTTTACTGAGCTTCGCCAGGTTAGGTAAGCAATTTTCTTGGGCCTGTTAGAAGGCTTCTCTGATGGTGGCTTTTTGCTGTGTCTGTGTTTACAGAGAAGGTGATTCCAAAGTAGATAGAGACATTCTGATTCCCTTATGGTTTACAAATCATAACATAAAACTGGTAACTTCTGATGAGAGAGTTCTTGTTCCTGGTCATACAAAAGTGTACTATTGCCCACAAATACCACATTATCATTTTAGTCTTAAGATAATCTTAAGATTTAGTCTTAAGATTTTCACAGGCTATTACATCTGATTCATGATTAAATTCAGCTCAAGTCCTTTCCTCTAGGACAATTCCACTCAGGATGCAACTTGTGGATGAAATTCTGCAAACCAACTTGTACAGTAGCAATACTAAAAAGTCTGAGTACAAATGAAGCTGTCAAAGAGCAACCTAAATGCAGGCGTTGAGTGCTATAAATAACTTGCAGTGGGAAGTGCACAGGTGAAAACAAAAAGCTACAATGATTCACACTGGTGACTCAAACTATAATATAAACCTATAGTAATTTCTGAGGTACAGGATATAATACTTAAAATGTTCAATTCCCACTGATATTCACATACAACTGAAAACTCTAAATATATTATCACTTTTGGTAGACCTGGCCACATTCTCTTCAAATCAAGGCCAAAAATTTTTTTATTTTTCTCATAAGTATCAAGGTAAAGGGCAACATGCTCCAAACTTGATTATAGAATTTTCTGATGGAGTAGAATTCTCTTAAATAAAGGCTGTAAAAATTTTATTTCAGCATTCTTCAAATACACCCAGAGGGGATGTAGAGGATTAATGAAGTTCAGATATCTATGCTTGTGAGAGCAGATGTTGTTTCTCATACTTAGAAAATCGTAAGTTTTTATGCCAGGTAACAGGATTTTTCCTTTATAGAGAGTGTCCTAAAACTGTAGTCTGTGAAAAACCCTGGTAAATAGTACTCCAAAGAGATTGGGAACTATATCTGTGTGTTATGCACACCAGATGGTAGATTTGTTCAGTTATAAAGATTTCAAGGAACAAATGGGAGGACACCTTTACATTCTGGAGCATTCCCAAAGACATTTTTAATCCAGTGGGATATAAACTTCATGGTATTTCACCAGGAACTACACAGTTTGCTTTGAGATAGACAAAGGCTGAAAACATCCTAGTGCAAGTCTACAGTTTGCTTTAGCAGTTGAGAGCATCAGGCTGGAAGTTAACCAAAGGCATCCATCACTGCCAACTTCCTGAAACAACAGTATTCTGAAACAGCTGTCTGAATAGAGAATGTTGTCACCAGTTTCCCAGACTGATCCTAGCTTATATTTATGTATTATCTCATATTCTCGCCATTGTTTCCCCATCAGCATACAAAACTAAGAGAGAAGCAAAGGTGAAAGACTTCAGCCCTTGGGAGCTGGCACTAAAATATTTGCTTTCCTACCTATGAATCAGTATGAAAATGTTGTATATTGCCCTTCTCTTTTGCAATTATTATTCAAGTCATTGGAGAGGAATTGAGACAGACAGCTGCAAAGGGAAAAACTTAGGAAAGGTGAAGTCTATTTAGCAGCACTGCAGAAAGCTGTCTTCACTTTAAGTAAGCTAGAATAGAAGGAGTTAAATCTTGCATCCAGTCTTCAGACTGTTTACATATTATTGACTTGAGAATTTACACTGAACACAGAGTCAGGAATTTTGATAAAAGTTATTTTTAGAGGGTTTAATGATCATCATTAGAAGAATAGTAGAATATGAAGTGCGATATTCAGACATTCACGGAAATCAAATGGCATTTCAGGGCCAGGTGTATGTCAAGGTGGTTTGTAATCTTAGGACCTCATGAAAGATGATTTTTTATTGAATATAAAAATGTTTTTCTGGCTTTTATTTGTTTTAGCAGCAATAGAAACACTTGAATATCACATGAAACTCATTACATAAATCAACTTTCTACATTGCATAACAATTCAAGAGACTATATTTGAAACACCTTCAAATCCAGTGTTTGCTTCATGCTATAAAATTACATCTATTTTACACACATGCTGCAGTGCTTGTCATCCTGCCATGTCTTTTAGCTGTCATGACTGAACTGTTCAGTTTTTAAGGCAATGATTTGGAGCATGGCATTTCTAACACTGCCAAAAATTACTTTTCCCTCATATTTGTTCCTGAGTTTCAAAGATAACTGAAATATTCTGTGAATTTTGTTTATTTCCCACTGAATTTTGCCTGTGAACTGCACCATAATTATCAAATACATGGTAACATTCACAACTCTTTGTGGCTCTGCTTCTGTCTTAGGGGATCTCAGAAGTGAAATGATCTGTTGCCTCTCTACCTTGTTTTGGTTTTTTTAACCACAGAAATCCTAATTTAAAGAGCATTTCATGGTTCTAACAACACGCACTGAACAACACTGTAGGGTTGTGCTTCACCTATGATGAAAACACATATATTTTTCTCTTCCTTGTTATTTTTTTTTTCACTCTTACCAAAGATGTGTGATAGCAAACATGTAAACACATCTATATTTTCATTTATTTGCAGTAAAAGTCTCTTTGGTTACTCCACATTTAATTACACAGAACTCACTGATTAAAAGAAACCCCACTGTCTTATTTCTGTCACTTTGATATATTACTCCAATTTCAATAGAAGATTTCTTCTGGCTCATACTTTTGGTTAGTGTTTTCATAAATACCTTCCTTAGGCAATTCATTCTATTAGGAATGTGTATGACATTGGAAAATCTTTTTTCCCTTCAGACTAGAATTGCTATGATTTATAGACCTGATCCTGTCCTAAAAAGTAGATAAAAAAAGACCCTTTTGAACTAGATTCACCATAATGTTATTCCAGAATTTCTGAAGAAGTGACTCTATTATATGGAAACTACTTGTGAAAAGCTGCTATAGTCCTAATAGCTACAAAGGTGAAATAAACAAAGGTCAAACCTTTTCACAGTATTATTCCTATTTCCTAGGGCTGTTTTCTATTGTTTAGGATGAATGTTCTTAAATTTCATTTTTCATCTTGAGCAGATGAAATCGTATACAGTGTGGATATGTACTTTAAAAAGAACTAAACCAAATCTCAGATAATATAAAAGAAGACTTGCATAAAATATTATAGCTAATAGTCAATTTTTATTGTAACAGACAATCCACACAGATGTTTGCTCCCATTTTGAGGTTCAAAAAAAGGAGGAATAAAAAGTTAAATTTAAATTGCAAAAAACCTTTTTTCCCATATCTTCAGATGGCTATCTCTGTGCTTCCTTTGTTTCTTTTTTTTCCAGCTCTCATGGAATGGCAGAATCA
Source organism: Acrocephalus scirpaceus scirpaceus (assembly GCA_910950805.1). Taxonomy (NCBI): domain Eukaryota; kingdom Metazoa; phylum Chordata; class Aves; order Passeriformes; family Sylviidae; genus Acrocephalus; species Acrocephalus scirpaceus. The sequence goes on from OU383773.1 coordinate 49,092,998, forward strand.
TAGAATAAATCAACTTGGAAGAGATTTGAAGAGATCTTCGCATCCAGTCTTTTATGCAGAATAGCCAACACTGAATGGAGCTGATTGCTTAGTAGGGCTGTAAAAACCTCCAAGGAGAGATACTCTACAGCCTCTCTCTGAGCTGCACATGATAATGCTCAATTATGCACAAGGTGGACAAATTACTTTCCCCTTATGTCGATTCAGAACATCATAGACAGTTTCAATTAATGATAACTGACAGTGTCTCATTCTTTTGGAGGAGTATTTCTTGCTCTATACATGGGCAACTCTGTAATTTTGTTTTGGTTTGTGTTTGGTTGGTTGGTTTAATGTGCTATGTCCCAACATTGCATGTTGATATAGAGTCCAGGATTTAAGCCAGAATTATAATAAGTGTAAGATATTAACAAAAAAATAGCAGAAAAATATACAACAAAATTAGGTGATGAATGCTTCCAGGGGGCCCAGTGAATCCTCAGAACTACATTCAGAGTCACTTTCATGATTTTCAGGGGTACAGAAAAGCTGAATTCTTTCAGATGATGAATGAAAAATTCCTGAGGAGAGATGTCACTTTATCATCCTTCCTGGTACTCAATCCCATGTGACAAAAGCTGCAAAGTTTATATTGCAACCACGACAGAAAAAATAATTTGTCCCATAGCTGTCCTGTAGTTATAATGTGGCTGAGTGTCAGGGCTGTGCCTGAGTGCACACACAGTGCATTTAGTCAGGAGTTCCCTGGGAGGTCCAGGAACTCCACTGCTCCTTCTCCTGCACAGATGAACCAAAGGACTGACAGAAGAGATGGGTTTAAATTAATTCCTGTCCACTCTCATGTGGAAACCTTGGACTGTTATGGACTTGGACATTCTCCCATGTAGCTCATGCTGTGCCTAAATAAATTGGTAAATATTATCTGCATGCTTTAAGTATTATTTAGCATTCTGAATGGAGATCTGGTTATTGCAAAGGCTCCCCAGGAAGGTGGTTGCTGGTCCAAAATAGACTGGGCTGTAGACAAATAGGACACCCTCAATAGTCAGTTGAGACTGTTCCTGAAAATGGAGAATATTCAGATAAGTCAGTGCTTTGCTTTCTAAACTTCTTCTTGGAGAGAAGTCCAGGTGTGGCTGGATCCAACCTTAGCCCCACACTTTGCCAAAGTTTTATGTCTGAAGGATTATACAGGTGTAATTGAACTTTTATACAACTTGTCCATCAGGTTTAGGGATGTCAAACTTGATATATTTACATAAATACAAATATTATCTTAATCAAAATTATTTACTACACAGTATAGGAGCTATAACTATTAATATAGTATAGTACACTCTTTCTAAGCCATATTGAAACAATTATATTTAAGAAATTTTTAAAAAGGTAGCAAAAAATTATTATTAAATACAGATTGATGTTACTCATACCCCCTACTGTGGGCAAATTTTTTTTCCTCAGCCACCTGGAGGGGTGTTCCTATTCAAGTAAGAAATCTTCACACACACCCCAAAAAGGGGTATGGTAGAAGACCCTGCTGTTAAAAAGTGGGAGTTTATCCTATAAACTTTATAGTATAAAGTGAATGATGGTCAGTCACATGTCTCCAGGCCATCTGTGTCAGCTCTGCAGGTTTAAATCAGTTAATTACAGTATCACTTGTTTGTTCCTTTTTCTGGGTATTTTACCAGTTCTACCAGATCTTCACCTCACTGTCAAGGAGGTTTAACTTAGGAATTGATGAGTCAAAACAGGTTTCAGCACTCTTCAACACCAAAAACTGCATGACACCCTCTTCCATTTGTCACTGGTAGATCTGCAAATAGAGAGGACATTGTTTGAGTTGGTTTATCCCATTCTAGGCAGAGCATCCTGCTACAGGTACCCAAGATGAAAGTGGGCCTAGAACAAAGACAAGCAGTTTATACTAACAAAATCACTTAGAGAAATATTTTACACTAGACTACTATCTATAGTCCTGGTCAACTGCTTGTTATGTCTATGGCTATGTTTAGAGCCTGATATCTTAGCACAAAATCTGAAGGGAAAATTTGATTTTTTTTCCTAAATTTCCCTTCAATTCAGTTCACTGTTTCAGGGCATTCTCGACAATCACATTGATCTGAAGGGCTACAGTAGGTCTTTATCTATAACAGAAACATTCATTGCCATCTGATATTGTTCATGTTTCTTGAAACATCTGCTTCACCACAAACATTCACAACAGCTGGGATATACAAAACATAAACAATTGCATTGTCAGTGACATATCACCATCTAACATAACAGATGAAGTCCCAGTTTGGAAGGGGGTGGGGGGATATTTACATATACAAATAATTTCCAAGAGGATTGAAATGTGGAAGACATAACATACTGGAAGAAGTCATCATTCTATACAGTTGATTGGAAGACAGTTTTTAAAGCTTCTGAACTGGAACTTTGAAAACCAAAGATGATTTATTGTGTATGTTCTGACAAGCCAAAACCAATCAATATTGAGTAAAGCTATAATATATTTGATAAGACTACTAAAATACGCAGACGAAGATTTTTAGAACCATAATTAAAACCAGGTTATATGGACAGGTTGTTTTCTATTATTAAGTTCAGCTACTTAAAATATTTAAAAGAATAATGTTACAAGAAATATAATGCACCTGACAAAAGAGTTTTACATACTAGTTAAAAATTCTGACGAATGATGCACACTACAGGAATCTGTTTAAGAAAAAATTGGAGTATTAAAGAGAAGTTTACTTGTTATAGAGAGGAATATATCTTATAAACTAATTTTTCAATATTACATAATAAAAAAAAAAAAGCATCCACACATTTTAGGAAGACAGAGCTGGGAAGAAGGATTTTCTTCTCTTTTTAAATGTCTGTGTTGTAGGAAAATCTATTTCATCATCTTTTTTCATTCCTCCCCTCTCCCTCCATGATTGAAATTTATAGAAGATGTGCTCCTGTCATCTCTAGCACACTTTTTGTTTGAATGGAATGAACTAAAAGGAAATAGAAACTAGCAACAAAATTTTAAGTTATGGTGGCAAGAAAAGATACTTCATTAGCAGAGTTTTGGTTATTTGACTTAATACGAATTTTCTAAGATAGGAAAGAAAAATCACGTGCTAGTCAATCTGAAAGGAGAATGCAATGACAAGACATGTAAAATTTGTGTTCTAAGAGAAAATATGATTCTTTTCCTAGTCATAGATATCACCTAGACAGCCTTGTGATTCATCAATATGATTGAACTTGTATGTTTTTTCCTGTGGACCTGATGGTGGAATCTGATAGCCTTAGCTGGTTGTTACCCTCCCTATGAACCAGCAAGAGAGGAAATTATTGCAAGAGTTTTTTGACAAGAAAATAAAGCAGATCAAGTGCTGATTATTATTTACCCTTAGTAAGGCAAGCATGAAGCCAGAAGATCAATCTGACGCTATCTAGAATCAGTTTATTGATCAGGACTGTGAAAGCACCATAACAACCTCATGTTCACCACATCACTGGGGTTGTGTGACAATAATTACATATAGGAAAGAGTACCATGGAATTTAACTTTTCTTCTTGATAAATATGATTGCCCAAAACATATATTTTAACAACTGGCATTTTTTTTTTGTTAGCTTTAAAAATAATAACCTAAGTCATGCAATTTTCTTTCCAGTGACACAGAAAGAAATACCTTGTTGAACATAATCAAAATTACTTTGCAAAACAAAACCTTCAATTCAGTTCAAATTAAATGGCTCTCCTCATGTAAGATGTAAAGATTGATCAGATTCTGCTACCCAAGTGCTTTTACATCCAGCAGGCTCTTTTCTTGAACTAAGAAAATAAATTTTCAGAAACATCCCATTTAAATCAGTTCCCTAAAAACCTCATGCTGATTAACTTCAGACCATCTAATATATGCAGTTTTAGTTAACCTAAGCATATTAGGACTGTTCCAGTAGTGGAGAAGAGTGTACTCCAGCAGTCATTGATTCACTGTTGTTCTTCCTAAGTTTGAATTTGCCTTTCTGTTCCATCCAAACAGCTGGTATCTAAGTTCAGCTGTTTCTTGCCTTGGCTCCACATGACAGCCTTCTGTTCAACCCTATATAAATGAAATAATTTCATGACTACTGTTTTTATTTTTGTCATAAATCAAGACAAAAATTATAGTGCAAACAAACCATGAAATCTTACAATTTTCTTGCTAACAAGAAAGTTTTTGACCACATTTTCAGCTCTTTCTACCCAAACTCACAATTGATTTTGTTTTGGAATGTAGTTCAGTTTAGCTTCGATCCTAAGCAAACCCAGAACTTTTTACAGAAGCCACCACCAGATTTTTTTCTGGCCTTCATTAACACCAACTCTCCTTCTTTTGGTCTTCTAACCTTAGAGGACGAGTACCAGCTAATTGATTCAGGAACATCCCTCAAGTTCACTCTATCTTTCCCATGCAGTTCAGGGCAAAACCCTGAATTATTTGAACAAATTTTTATTTTGATGATGGATCTCTGTGACGCCCAGATGATTTATTCTTCATTGTAACAGCACAAAAATGGAGGACATTTGGTCTGTCAATGTGTGACATAGCTCTAAATGTCCTTCTATTTGCACTATGACAAAATTTTTGACTTGAGACCAAATTCTTTGTAATAGGGTAATGAAATGTCATTTATTGCAAATACTAACAAGATAACGTGTAACAGAGCATTAACTTTTAAAATATTCTAAATCAAACTGGTTCTCTGAGGAGTTGCATTTTCACATGGAACACAAACAAATAAGTATATTCAACATGGACAAATAAAGATATCTGTTAGAGATTAACCAGAATTTTATGCTAGGAGGACCAAAAACCTGACATCACAGTTTGAAATCATATTTGCTTGCACTTACCCTTCTCGGATATTGTCCAGCCTACCAGCATAGTGCTGTATTGCTCCTTGTGGGAACTGGTGAGGAAAGGGGAGAAAAAGAAGGGACATTACTGTTACTTTCTTTTTGGTGCTCTTTCAGTGGTTATTAAAAAAAAAAAAAAGCCATGTAATCCTGCTCCCTCAAAAAAGATGAACAAACATGATATGATTTCCAATGCTACTTTTTCCAAAGTCCTTTGACTTTAGGAATCTCATCCTTTAGCCCTCTCCTAACACACAAATTACTTTCTCTTTTTCCTTCTTCTTCTTCTTTTTTTTTTTTTACCCTTCATATATATATGCAGGAAAACATGTCAACAAAGTAAAATTTCTTTTCTTTATCACTCCTCAGAAATCATTCTCTCTCACACCTTATGAGAAGCTTTTGCTCCAGCTTGTTTTTCCCACTGTTTTATTCCATGTGCTGTTCCATTGCTTCTCTCATTTAGCCTAAATGTAAGATGTGTGGCATACCTATCACAGTTAACATGATCTGTAATAACTCACAGACTAAAAAGAGTAAAAAAAGGTCCTCTGCTCAGCCCAGTGAATGTTGTGAGTCCAGGTCAAAGTTCCTTCAGTAGGAGTAAGAGTAGTGATTCCAGCTGTGAATTTTTTGAGAATCTAAAACAAATATTGAAACTACCAAGTCTCTTCAGCTATGCCTAAACTACAGGATTAGGAAAGCCTCTCAATGCCTACATTTAGCTGTGAGATCCAGTAGCATCATGGTTCAAAACACATACACATGCACTAACTCATACCTTGCATCCCTACCTGATTTCCATCTGAAGAAAAAATCTATCCAAAAATCATATCATTAAATAATGTTGGTTTTTTTGTTATAAACCTCATTTAGTAACACATTTGACAAGAAACAGAGCATAGCACAGAGAATTTGTCCTGCAGTCTTTATCTTGACAAGTTAATTTCCACTACTCCTGCTATTTTTTTCTTCTAACAGTATGCCACTTACAGTTCACTGCCACTGTCGTAACAAATTATAGTTGTGCTACATTTTGTTTACATGGATATTAGTAGCTGCTTTTAGTATACAGTTATGAAAATGTACAAGGATATCTTTCAGTTTACATGCAACAATTAACTGTGCATAACATTAATAGAAAAGAAAAGAAAAGAAAAGAAAAGAAGAAAAGAAAAGAAAAGAAAAGAAAAGAAAAGAAAAGAAAAGAAAAGAAAAGAAAAGAAAAGAAAAGAAAAGAAAAGAAAAGAAAAGAAAAGAAAAGAAAAGAAAAGAAAAGAAAAGAAAAGAAAAGAAAAGACTACAACAGCAATTTGAAAATTTGAGTGTCTTATCTATAATTTACCAAAGTAACTATGGCTATAAAAATGAAGCCAGATACTCCTGAAAATTTTCAAATTACCCTCTGTACTTTCCACAGGAAAACACTGCATATGAAATACAACATCTTTTCTACATAATATCTACTAGTGTTTGGTTAGATGTGATTCCACATGTGACATCTTGCAAATTGCCTGTGGATTTACATTAAGGGAAAAAAAAAGTAGATATTTTTCAAGATATTCCAAGGTCAATGAATATATTCTGATATAGGAATAATTTAGAGTACAATACTGCATACCTTCGTATACTGTATACAGTAGTATAAACATAGTATAAATTTGAGATAATCTGCATACAAAATACTCCTCACAACATCCAATATCTTCACCTCTGCAGGGACACGAGAGAAGTAAAACATACTTGACCTTTCCCCTTTCAGTGAAAAAAGCCACCTTAGAGGTTTGAAGAAAGATATTTTCTTTCACTTGAATCCTTCTAAACTGAACTAGATGTAAGGGGTTTAACTGTTTACGGGAGAACCTTCTTAGGCTTTAAGTGATGATTTTTGCTTTCATATTCACACCTTCTTTGTGGTGTTTCAGCAGAGAGGTACTGAATTTTCCTTCTGAAAGCTAATCTGTTACACAGAAGGAAGAGAAAGAGGCACAAGAAGGCAGAGGAGAGAAAGGGTTTTACAATCACGGCTGAAAGCAATGGTGGCTTCTGGGGCCAGACATGGATGTGTTTCACTCTCAGTCGACAACAAGCCAGCTGCCTCCCAAAGAGAAATGGTGGTAGCTCTGTGAAAGGTAAAGGCTTCCCTCCCCTACAATAATATGAACTCAGGAAGATGTAGGAGACAGAAATCTACACTTCTTTTCTGTGAATTTGTTCACAGTGGGACCCCCACAGCATATGTCCATCATACCCCATCTTACATTCAAACTTCTGTCACATTATAAGGCATGCCTATTTACCAGCATTTAGCTTCCAAAAACAAACTTCTGAATTAAATTTTTATCCAGAATAAAAACCTATAAACCACAATGTTTAGCCTATTTTTATCCAGAATGTGTGCTTTAATCATGCCTTTAGATGTTACTTTGTAGAGATGCTTTACTTTGATCTAAAACTGTGTCTTCTTCTGTATACATAGGGGGTATTAAACTCTTATTCACATGCATTTTTGTTTTCAAATGAGACAAAATGTTAGTGTGACAGTTTACTCCCCAGTATCCATCGCATTTCTCAGATTATGGTCTATTCCCATATCTTCATTTTCCTTCATGACAAATGAAGGAAATGACAAATTCATGACAAAATCTGACATGTTCTGACATGTTCCACAGGGAGCACCTTTATGGCTTCTGTAGAAGTAGCTGCCTCATAAAAAGCTATCTCCTACCAACAACTGGCAGCATACAGAATGACCTGTGCAGGTGATACCATTTAGGTCTATAAAAGAGGGATTCTCAGAACCATTTTCTATCTTGCCCAAGACTTCTAATATGCAGGCTAACTGACATAATTAGAGGTCATCATTTTCATTAATAATGGCATAAGAACTCGGGCTACTCTCTTCACTCTCTTATCACAATTTGCCTGGAAATTATTTGCTTCTAATAATAGTGCTCTTATGGGCCCCTGTCCCTCCCCATGAGGATAACAAGGTAAAGTGACTTCTATATGCCCAACAATCTTCACACAGACCACCAGCTTTGACACAATATACCCATCTTGCTCCAAACACAGTTTTGGCTCATTTCCTTATAATCCAGTAGTAAGACAGCCACAAAAGCATCCCTGCTCCTTCTCACTTACCTTGTCTTGTCCACATTGCTGAAGCACAGGATATGTGCAACATGCTTCAGCAATCCAGCAGGAGAGAAGGCAGGAGACAGCACTCTGAAGAGTGCTCCATAGCTATAAAAATGTACATTTTTGTACATTCTGTTGGAAGGTGAGACTGAGAAAGATGTGTTTCTGAATACAGGCAAAGTGGCAACTTTGGCTTTTTTTTTTTCTTAGTGCCCTCAACACACAACCCAAAATGCACCTATTCATCACCTCTGATTTATGGAGTATTGCCATATATTAGTAAAGATTAAAGATAGCCTGCAAGCACTGAACTGGAAAAAGATTTTTGGTTTTCTGAGCTTTGTGAACATGACTGACTTTCTGAATACAAGATTCCTCAGCATAAGTAGCAAGTGCCCCAATGAAATGGACTTGGTTGCTGTTCAGGGATGTTGGTAAGTGCATTCAGAGTGGAACTATAATGACCCAGTAATTCCTTCAAAAGTGGTTATAAGGATTTTAAATTACGTCTGAAAAAATATACAAAAATCTTGTGTATGATACCATATTAACCATGACCTTTTAATTTTCTTGATTTCAAATCCTTTTAATAAAGCATCAACATTCCTAGAATCACAGTTATGTTGGCAGATGCTTACATTCCCGTCACCTCACTTTGCATTGGTTCAGGTCTCCAGTTTATGTCATGTGCTATATATATATAAGTAAGCAAGACTAAGGGGTTTTTTTAAATTAAAAATATATTATTGCTTCTAAATTTTGTGTACCATGGTATGTCTCATAGAGAGTAAACAGGATAAGTAGTGTCAGTCCCACTGTGCAATTAGAGTGTTCAAGCTTCAAGAGATTAAAACTTTACTATGCAGAGTTGAAAATGAAAGAACTTCCTTTCCAAATAAGTAAAGAACAGAAAGAGTGTAAGAGGTTTTATCAACATCTCACTGTGAGTTGCTGAGTATAACCTAGATTATTTGAATAATTCCTCTCAATTAAGTACAGTTTCTAAAATACTGTAGTAAGAATTCAACCTTTCAAAAATATCGATAGAGTTGTTTAAATTTTATGGGTTTAGATTTTGTTTTCAGTTTTAATTTTTGTTTTCAAGTTGACATTCCTCTAATACAATAGCAAAAAACAATTCTAGAAAAACAGTTTAATAACACTCTAATTGTATAATGCACTACCCTCACTTGCTTTGTGAGGTCATGAGGTAATTAAGCATTTCTGAGACAACCAGCAGACTGGAAACAGGTGGTTCATTACTCATGATTCTATAACAAAATCCTTAACATTCATGTGGAAGTCTTGTTCCAGTTTATTATATCATCATTTACATAATAAATTTCCCCATGAGTGTGTTTCTTAGTCATCTTAGGAAACTTGAGGTATAATTTTCATCCTATCAACTACCACTATGTTATTGATTAACCTTATACTCTATTAGAGTTTCTGCTTGAATCTGTTTAAACATGTGGTTGTCAAACAAATAAGGATTTATAGTATTCTCTTTCTCAAGACTCCTACTTTCATGCTGTTCCTGCAGACTCCTCCTTGCTCCATTACTCCAGCATCCCTTTGTGATGGTTCCAATGCTGTTTTAAAGTTACCGAGAATGTTGGGGTTTTTTATTCATCTGATGTCAGTAATGCCATGAAATTCAAGAAAAAAATAATTTTATTTAAACCCATCCTAACAGAAAAAATAATCAAAATGTGCTATATAGCATCAAGAATTAAAGATACGGAATAAGTTCTAGTAGGACCCATTTGTTTTTAATTGTCCAGGAATAATCTCTCATTTTGGCTTTATTACAGTTAATTTCTCAAATTTCTGCACATAAAAGACTATGGATTTTGTTGGAGTTTGGTGGGTTTTTTTGTTTGTTTTTTGTTTTTTGGTTTTTTTTTAATTACTAGGTAGCATTTTAAAGAAGCCTAACAAAGAGATAAGCCTCAGACACAGCTTCGCAACAGCACTTAGCAGATACTTAGTTTCAAGGGAATGTTTGTTATTTTGCAGTAAATGGGACTCAATACATTCTTAAATTAGTAGTTATTTAAATTCTTGCCTGTGCTAGAACTAGTGTAAAAAAAACAGTGTAACTAGTATAATGAAATACATACAGTAAAGAAAAACTGACAGCAAGCTATGAATAATGTGACATTGTTAACTGAAGGTATTGTATGGTTTTCTCTTTCAGAAGGCACCATTGTCTTTCATATGCATACTTTAAATAAAGCAAGTGGTAATAAAAGCTAGAGAAAGATGATGGAGAAAAACTAAGAGCTCAAAAAGAACACAAAATGTCAAAATAAGATACTCTGAAGCATCCTATAAGTAGGTTGGCAGGTTGCCTTTTATTAAAATTAAAACCATTTTTATATCCTAGCCACGAAGATCAATCCTTGCCATAATATAATTTAGGGATGCAATATCTCTGTCTAGTGGACTTCAGCTCTTGCTCCTGGATGTACTATCTTCTGCCATAACATAAAGGTCTGATATGTGTTCAGTACTGTCAGGAAATCAGTTCTGGGTTGCAAGAGGAAAGAGGACGTCTAGACAAGACTGATATGCCCCTCACTGGCTGAAAGTGCACTTGTCTTCTGTCAGATTTTGCAGGTTCACCTGTAGTGCTGCATCATCACTTTCTACATCCTACACAATCCTGTACATGATGGCTCAGTTGATCTGTCTTTCACCCTAGTGTCCTCAGTCTCCTATAATCCAGTGTCCAGGTATGATTCTGATATTACCAGAACACAATACCAGTTCTGATATTACTGGTACCAAAGCACCTGTGGGGTTCTCATTCAGTTCCTCAGGGAAAACTAAATATAGAACAAATTTAAAGGAACATAGATCAAACATACCAGCAACACTGAAGAACAATGACACCTAATGTCTTTAAAACTTAAGTTTTTTGGTACAAGGTAAACTTGAGAAATTAAAGGTAAACTTCACAAATTAATGTAGGAGTTCTTAGATAAAGTTGCAGACATTTTCCGACAGCTTGCTTTTGGATTCTTATTAAGAGCAAAACACTATCAAATTTCTATTCCTAAAAATAGAATTATAAAAATGTTTTCCTTATTACCTATCTGTGTCACAATTATTAGGCTAGTAACATTTCACAATAAAATATCAGAGTGACAGAGAATAACTGCTCCTGAACTCCATTGTACTTTTCAGTATTTTGCGCAGAGATGCTACACACAGATAGAGAGGCTACCCCCGTCTTAGGGAACCTCAATGTCCTAAATGAAGTAATTTTTCTTTACATTCTTTCAAAAATAACATGCATAAAGGTACATGAGTTTTCCTCAGCTGTCTCAATCATGATTCCTTTGCAGATTCACAACCTATTTTTATAAACTGTCAGAAAATTAATCATTTCCCACCCATGTGCAGTTTTATTTCCCACCAGCCTACCCTATGCCTTCACTTTTGTATTCTCTTCTAGCTTCTTTTGTTGATCTCCCTTTTCTTGTAGATTGCTTTTTATAACTCTTCAAAGGCCTCCCTCCCATTGTCCCTTGCTCATACCTTGCTCTGCTGAAAAATCTGCAGCAGCAAGATGTTTTTTTTGAAAAAGTGACAAGAGATGCTGCTGATTCAGTGCAGCAAAGACATGTGATACAATGAGAGCAGTGGGTGGTTTTACAGCTTGTGTCAAAATATGGGCTGGCCTTAGTTTTCTTGTAAATTTGTTTAAATGACTGGGTTTGATTCTTTGTATCAGAAGAAGCCAAGCTCAGAATAAAGTTTTTGATGGTTTGAGAGAATTTTTCCCTATCTACTGTTCTGCATTTTCCTCATAGGATTCTTGTAAAATATCCTCTCTCATGAAGTTGAAGATAGATATATTTCATGAGGACTAGCTTCCCCAAATTCTTTTGATGAGCTTCTTATGATACATAGATTTGCTACTGTTTTACAGAGCAACCCAATAATGAACAAGTTCCAATCTTGCTATACAAGGACTGTCCACTCTGAAAGAAAAAAAAAAAAAAAATACAACTAAACAGCAATGCCATAAATGAAAAAATCATAATGGGTTGGGGTTTTCAAAATGACACAGCCACAGAAACTGCATGTGAACATCCATTATTCCTTCATGGAGTAGATTCAGATTTTTTGGGCAATGTATTCTGTCACTCCTATGCACATTGCTACATATCAGTAGCTGTCATTGCAACCACATTTGGACTGTCATAGCCCTCAGGAGCCATCTTCCTATTTATTTCTGGAATAGTTCTACAGAGGAACAATGAAGACTTGTAGGAAGATCTTTCTCTTACCCATCCAGCCCCTGTATTTATATGCTGAGAAATTGGAAAGGAATAGAGGAAACAAAATCATTATACTTCTAGGATCAGACTTTAACATTACTAATTATTTAAACAGGAGTACCTATAGAGAATATTAATCTGAACTGAAGAATTCTTGAAGTGTTTTGAACAGTCCAACAAGAGATGCACCTGCTAGGAGAAAATCCTCTAGGACCTGTATACATGCAAATGATTTTTAGGCGTAAAATCTTCAGTTAATATAAATACCCTGTTCTCAGCTACGTTAAAGCTCAAAACCACAAAAAATGTGCCAAAGAGTTACAATTCACCACAGACAAGTCACTGGGTATGACTTTGATTGTGCCCCTTCCTAATCCATGGCAAATACAATGTTCCTAGGAAAGAAATTTGAGATGAAAGAGCATTACTCTAGATACTTCTGTTTCCCAGTGGGTCAGTGTGTGCATTTGAACTGCCCTCAAGGTTTAGGTGAAATAGATTGTGTAAAATATTTTACTGATATGAACAGTATTTCTTTTCACTTTGGTTTACATCAAGTAGGATACAGTTTAAACGATTGTTACATAAGGTCACATTTTTAATAAAAGTGTCTAAACAGAATTTTATTAGTCTTACTAGGAAAGTTCTCCTATGTACACAAAACTCGCTCAGTACCTGTCTTTTACCTTCTTGGCCCGCAGCACTTTGAAAACAAAGCAAAAATGAACAGAAGTCACTCGAGATCTTCATTCTTTCATAATCTGTGATTATATTTCATGGTCTGAGTGCAAAAGTTCGTATGAGACTTCCTGTATGACCCTGTTTCAATTTTTCAAAACGGGGGTTTATACTTTTTTTTTTCATATAGAGGATGAATTGTCTGTCCTGTGTACAATGACTGTTGTTTCCAGCATTTTCTAATGCCTGCTATCTAATATTGGTGCTATAATAATTCTACTTTGATCTTGGCTGCACTGTAGGAAGCTGAAAATCAGAAGCTGAAATCTGGCCCTAAGGAAGCATGTTTTTTATTATGAACAAGATGAGCATCAGATCCTGCTTTGCCAGTCCTTTTTTAACTTGGTCAGAAGTATGATGAAAGAAAACAAAGCCAGCTTGTTTTAGGCTCTTTTTAAATTCATAGTATTAATAATATCTTCTTTCCTTACCAGTAATGAGATATTATCATGTGAAATCCACAATTTATAAACGTCAATATAAGTGTATTGTCATGGTTTCAAATAACCTCATTAGTTTGGCAGCTTAGTTACAAATAACAGTTTTACTCCTCATAGGAGCAATGTAACTGTTTACTTCACAGAAAGTTAATGACCATAACTCATCAAAATGTCTTTTTCACTGTAATAAGAGTTATGAAAAAGGTATTTAATTATTTTTATTTCAAAATTTCTTTTACCCCATTCCTTGCAATGTCTTTGTTGCATTGTATGTGGATGGGCTTTTTTTTTTGCTTTTTTTCTTTATTTAGTTTAGAAAATCTTATATCTATTTTTTTGTTGTTGTTGTTCTGTATAAAAGCTAACAAGTGGGGATTTTAAACAAGCAGTATGGTCTTTGATGATTGATGATTTAAGTCTGTGGGTGAAAGAGCTATGGTTGAAAAGTACCAGTACACAGAAGATAAAGTGATTATCCCAGATTTATTTTGAGACTTAGATGTCTAAATCAGAGAAGAAAAAAGAAAGACAATCCAGTTTATTGGAGCAAGGTTTGAGAGAGGGAAGAGGTTGAAGAAGAAAAGGAGGAGGAAAGAACTGTCTAATAATAAAGAGAGTAGAAAACAAAATATTCTAAAACATTCCTCTTTGTTACATCTTTGCAGCATAGCAAGATATTACATAAAAGGTATGTGAGAACACTAAGTGAAATGTATTGGCTGAAGAATGAGAATCTGGGTTTGTTATGTAAGTTTTAATTTATCATATTAAACTGTATTTCAGTGGGACCCTCACTTTATGCCCTTGAAGTGTCTTGTCTTGCCAGAATAGTTGCCATTCAATATATAAGTCAACCTAGTGTTCATTTAACTTCTCATGTGTTTACTCTACTCTTTGTAGCTATGATAATGCTGCCAAAAAGAATTTAATGTTTACTGTAACTCTTTAGTATAAAATGAGGTTTCTATTTATTTTCTCTCATAACATCGATGGAAAGGTCTCACATTCATGTCAGAGATGTTTCATATACTTATTCTCACTCAAGTACTTTTGAGAATCTGCTATTTCAGGGAACAAGTCCTTTGTCCTTGCACAGAAGCACTGTACCTGTAAGTGACAATACACCAATGTACTTTCATCAGCAATTAGTTGCTGCTAAGACCTTATTCTTACTAGATATCTTTTTGTAATTTGACCTCTTTTAAAATAAATCTCTTTTTTGGAAGTTCCTCTGAATAATTTTAATAAATAACTTAATTGCTGAAGTAAATAGTCCAGCTTTAACATCAGAACTTCCCATTATAATATAGGTAACAGGAAAACAATTCAGTAGGGAAAAAGTTCCCTACATTATTTTACCACTTTGTGACAACACAGTGCCCCAGTTTTCCCAATGTCTGCAGTATAACACTGATGATCTCCCTAGTTCTTTCAAAGTAACAATAAACCAGTAGTTTTGAATGAAGCTCTGGGAATTCTGTGTATTTAAATCAGTTTCATCTTTTCAAATACATCTTGTTCTGACAATGTACGACACAACGTGTGAGAATGTCTATCTCCCTCCTGAAGTGTAACAAGTAGTTGAGAAATCAACACTTTCTTCTTTTATTTCTGCCTCCGCCAGGCAATGAGAACACCAAAAGAGAATCAAATAAGCACATCAAAACAGCAAGTGTAAGTATTCGGGAAAATTTCCCTTTGATTACTTTCTTTCACTTTCCCACACTGATGTTCTTTCCTGACGTTTATGCTATGCTATGTTTTACTTATAGAACAATTATTTTGCAGATATATCTTCTATCAGATTAATGGAAGCCTTTATAGCTTTTTTTCTTATATACCCTTAAAAATTGTCTTAATTTCTTAATTGCATTTTTCTCATTTTCTCTCACTGAAGCAACTTAGTTGAACTTTCTGATTGCACAGTTTTAAGAAAAATCAAGATGAAATTTAATAAAATCTTGTTGCATTATCTTGTTTATTTATTCCCCTCTTCACTAGAGTCTGGAATTTCAATATGAGAACACTTTCTCTTCCAATATTCAGTTATGCTGGGAAACACAGAAGACTGACCAAGACCTAAAAAAGGTGTTGCTAATCTTAGCAGCAATCAAAAAATGTTAATTTTAGTACTGCTGCCAATTCAGTTTTCTCACATGAATGCACTTAGTAATGCACTCTATTATCTGCTTTTTATTCCAGTAATATTCTTCCTTAGAATGTATCACTTGTCTAGGATCATATATTAAAAACAAATAGTTTATTAATGTTTTGCTGAGTTTAGAAAGAATTGCATTTTCAGGGGGCAGATATCCTGAAATGCTATCTTCTTTTCCTTTTTACTATGACAAGCATATGCCATGCTAGTTTCTTCAGTATATAGAAGTTTAAATTCATGTAGCATGTCATATTGTCACCTTGGTAATCTTCAAAGTATAGAGGTGGGTTTGAGAAGAAGTAAACAAAATGAATGATCTGATTGGAACAGTGAAATATTCACAGGAGAAGCCTCGAGAGATCTCCAAGGTTCTATCTTACAACATTACGTTGACAGGTACACATTTAAAAATCTATTTCTCCACAAAATGTGTTGCATTGCCTAGCCAGGTTGTGTTTGTACATATACTTGTGTTGTTTCCAATGAAAAATAAATGTACCACAACTTTGGAAATGAGAAACAGAAGTGAATTCAGCCCCGTAATTTTCTGATAGCTTTTGATGCAAGCTTTTCAATGCAAGGACTTTTTTTCATCCTATGTACCTTGTACTCCAGCTCACTTTTTATAGAAGTTCATGGCATATGATGACTTGGGTTTATTACCTTCAGCTGTGGATTCATAAAATGTGAAGAAAGTAGTTTTGTTACCATATCCATAAGAATCTATGGAATGCCATAATATAGACGATTCTCATAGAAGAACATTCTACATATAAGGATATAGTCCTTATGAAAGATTCGTTTTGTTAAAGGATACACTCTACAAAAGTGTTGTATGGTACAGGAAGAAAAGCCCAAAAAATCAAGCATAGGCTGTTGGAATGTTCTTTAGATTAAATCATTCTATCCAGGATCAGGACTAAACCAGCCTCTTTGTACTAGGGTTAAAGCATCTTCATGTACTTCAGATTTATCTACTCTTTCTGAGTGAAAATGGGAAAATTAGTTTTTCAGCTGTGCTTCTCAGATGATATATCTAGACTCAGCTAACAATTGTGATGGATAGTGAAAAGATGAACAAATATTTTGGTATACGTAATTTGATCAAGATGATTAAAAAATAAAAGATAAAACAAAGCAATATAATTATTATAACCAAAGGGGGAAAAAAAAAGTACCCAGTATCTTAGAGTGTTTTACAGTATAAATAGAAAGGGAAATATATAGGGAGATCCTGGGGGCAGTAACACACCTTTAAAAAAACCCATTAATCTAAATTATCAAAATCTAGAGTAAAGTTCAAAAGCTGAGTCAGGAAAGAAAAAAAAAAATCATGAAACTGACCTCATTTTCCAAGTGAAGCAGTAAAATAAGTGGTTCTACTCCAGCTTCCTAGAACACTGCTGAAAAACATCCCTCAATGACTAACATTGATATGACTAATGCTCTGAGCTAGATGACTGCTGCAAACAGCTTTCTGCAAAATATTTTGGTACATTTTAAAACTAATTTACAGTTTAGTTATGTTTGCTTTTCTTTTGTTCTTTTTCCATTAGCCTTCCACAATAGGCACTTCAATTTTCAAAATGTGATAGGAAGACAGAAGTGCTACAAAAACATATTAGTAATAGTTCCTTCATCATACCACAGTAGAACCTACAAGTTTTTGTCCCCATAGAGGGTCATCTCCCTCACATTATTTAAAGCAAATTATTAATCATTACATAAGATGAAGAAAATAAATGAATGCGGAGATTTATGCTAGGAAAATGTGGCCAGTCTAAAAAAACTTTACAAAGTAGAAAAAATTATTAAGAGAACTTCAGAGCATTCTTACTCCTGTCAGCCACCAGCCAATGGCATACACGAAAGAAGAGCAGGAAGTATTTTCCACCAAATAAGAACACTCAAAAAAGAAATTAAAAAGCCCACCAGATTTAAAAACTTGAAATTTTCACTATCCATCCCTCCTCTAAGAGTCCAGTGTTTGAGGCAGAGTTGACACTCTACTTTCACTTCTGTTAGAGAAACTGTGTACCAAAGAAACTGGATGCTTCTATGCATTGCTTCCCCTGGATTTATACCACAGGATTGTCTGCACTAGCAAGACAGAAACTTGGTAAGACCATGACATCTGTAGTGGGCCTTTGATTCTCGGATATAAATGGTGTTGTGTTATTAATGAGGACTGAGGTTATTCCTTTCTTATTAGAAAGTCTAAGGTCTAAAAGTGAACAAAAAAGATGGGTATACTGGGGGTGTAAATTGTAAGAAAGAGTTACTTCCCATCTCTGTACTTCCAAGTGAATTTTTATTTATGCAACACAATGTAATAATTAAAATTTTATTGACAGAACTATCAGGATTAGGTTATCTGGCACCAGGACAGGTATAAATAATCTGTAACTAGTTCAGAGAACTGTCATGTGATTTTTACAGACCAGAATTTGTAACAGACTAGAATTTTGCTCCCAAAGCAAAATCATCTCAGTCAAGACTGTTAATGCATTAAGACAGCACATGAGTCAAAAGGCAAAATTCAGGAACTCATGGCAAAATCTCTATGACATCCAAGCTTTGAGGAAAGTTACAGGGAGGTACTCGACATAATAAGTCAAATCACTTGTGGATTTATTGTTGCAGAGATCTAGATTTCCTCACAAAATAAAGACACCTTTGTTTAATCATGTTGGTATCTGCATACATACACACATACAAATGCACATGCTCCCAAACATAGAGAGAAGACAAAAGAGCAAGTTTGGAAAATTAAGGTAAAACTTCAAAGACTTTAAATTTAAGAAGTAAGATCAGAAATTTCATCAGAAAATCTATACATTTTTATGGACTTATCATATATAGTAATCAAGAGTAGTTCATAGCCTTTGGGATACGTGGAAAACAGTCCCAGATACTACAAAAAATTCTTATTCGTCTTTTTTAAAATCAGAGTTCCTTAAAGCTGTGATGAATTCAGGTGATGAATATAAACAGGATACAGGATGCCAGAGTAAATAATTTTATTTTGAGGGTTTTTTGGGGATTTTTGTGTTTGTTCATTTATTTATTTATTTATTTAATGCTCCTCTTCTGCAATATTGCCAACCTGTTTCTCCCAGTGTTGTACATCCTTATCTTTTCCTTTCTACCCCCACAAAAATGGCAGGTTTTGCATTCTTTAACTCTGAGGAGGGACCTTTTACTCAGGAGAAAAAGAAAAAAAAAATTTGTTTGAATACTAAGGTAAATTCTTGTGGTATGGGTTTTCATAGTCCTGAGAACAATTCTTACCTGCCTTACTGATGTTGATATATCCTACAGCTAAATTTATGCAGAGGCTTTGGTTATTTTGTAGGAGTTTTTGTAGGTGTTCTGTATATAGATTATTGCTAGCTCAATTTCTCTGTATTTTTTCTTTATTGTCTTTTATCATATGAAAACCTAGAGAGTTTGTATACTAAACCCGATAAAAAAATTACCCTGGTAATTTTTTTTCAGGAAGAACATTGAAATCTCACATAAATTCTTACTGTATAAAAAGATCAGATTTCCACAGGATTAGAAGCCATGGATACTACGTAAGAGTTTCAAAGCTGTGCTTACACTAGACAAGATAGGAGTTCTTTCTCCCAAAAACTGGACATTTGAGAAAATCTTAATCATTAAAAATGTTGGGTTTTTTGAGTAGTGGTAGGCAAAAGAAAACCTGGAAACCATTAAAAGATGCTTTAAAGGAGAAAAAAGTGACATCAAAACAATTTTATATAAACTTTACAACATTTAATTTGAAAGTTATATTTTTTTCTCTGTCAGTTTCTCATTCATTTGCTAACAGGTTTTGCATATTTACTATAGCAACCATAAAAAAAAAGATAAAGTTGACTGGAAAATTAGCTGCTTTTTTTTTTTTTGGTGGGGTCTTCACTTTGTCAAAGATAATACTAAAAATAATTTAGTTCCATTTGTGCTAAATTTGACATAGTTTTGCAATTTCAGCTTGAAAGAGAACAATTATTCTTCCAGCTTTACTTTGAACTTCAGGAGCAAGATAATAAAGGTTCAGCATTAAAACCAGCAAAAGTGTGTTGTGAGTTACATTTTTAAAAATGTAAGTATAGAAGAGGTATTGCTGAATATTCAGGGTTAATAAAGGAGTATTGATGTTGCAGCTCTAACCTTATGGCAGATGCTCTCATTATAGACAATAATGTGGGTTTTGAACTAGTAAAGACTGGGTAAAAACTGTAGAAAAGAGAATAGAAGAAATGGAAGTCCTTTTAATGTATTTGCTCCACTGAATGGTAGATATGATAGTTCTTTGAATATTGATTTCAGACCGCATTTCTCCTGGACGTAACAGTAGAGTTAAATATTTTTATTTTTAAAGTTTAACTTGATTATTGATTCTTTAAGGATATAGGAATTGTAAATGTTGGGGAAATGTTGTATGATTTCTAAATATGTTTTTAACAGATGTTATATTAACAATGTGTACAGCATAATCCTGGGGAAAATCCTTTCAATTAGCAAAGATTTTGAGAACAGTTGATTGCATCTCTGAAGCTCACTTTCAAAATTTCATTACTGCCAATAAAAAGAGCTTTTGACATTTTGAATATGTGTAACTTTGCTAAAGAGCTTATGAAGGGGTTGGCAATTACATGACTTCAGAATGCAAACCCTCTAAATATAAAAAGGAGAAGAGATTTCAGCTGATAGAAAATTTTAGAGTCTATTGTCACTAGTAAATATATATATTTTTAAATTTCATTATTTATTCTCCAAAAGCTGCATTTAAAGAAATATCTGAACAGTAGTGGTCTGATGGGCATGATACTTCCACTGACAGACTGGCATGAGCTCACTGAAATTCCAGAAAGATTTCACACCCATGCAACTGAGTGCAGAATCAAGTTGTTTTGTTTTGTTTTATACTGAATTTTATACTGCATTTAAATGCAAATTACTCAATTTCTTCTTGAATGAAATCACATCTAAATGGACTGCAGTACTTTAGAGCTACTGTCTATAATATTCACTATACTGGAAAAGGCTGCATTTGACATTCATTAAATTGTGTTACACTGTAATTTGAATGGATATTTTATGTATTCACTACATGAAATAAAAGGTAATGAAACAGTGCTTAGATGCCAAAGATACATAATGTCATTCTTCAGACTATTTCTGTATCTGTGTATACTATCTCTGTATACTATTTTTAATGGTATTAGACATTAAAATGTATATTTTCCTCTGTGGAAGAGTGAAAGCTTTACTACTTTGCCAAGCAGAGTTAGATTCCATCTACGCCACATATGTCAATACAGTATGCTGAAACAGACTAAAAGATGTCTTTCTTTGGGACTCAGATATTCATGAGGTTTCTGTGTTCAAAAATACAGAGGGAAAACTCATGTCAGTCAATTGAGGTATAGGTTTAATGGATGTCCTAGGTTACAATGTAAAATTTTTCCCAAGGTATGTATTTTATCCCCATGAGCCGTTGGAGCCAAGGTGGGGCAGTGTTTTCCTTATCTTCTGTTAACGAGCCTAACAATGCCTTGCCACATGACTCATAGATAACTTCCTCTGGGAGTTATCTCCCTTTAATGGGCCATCAAGGACCCACTGCATGACTCATAGAATGAGATCATCCCATTGTGAGATGATCCGCCCAGGGGGAGGAGCCAAGCATTCCCACCTGGATAAATTCAGGGTTTGGGACAGCACAGGCAGCTTTTATCCACTGGACTTCCAGAGGAGACAAGAGCTACCAGACCTTTCTACAGGATCTCTGCTTCGACAAGACCATCTCATCTGGACTGCCACTACCACCCTAACAGGGTGTCAGGTTGTATTCTGACTCTGTCAGTGGTTTTTTGTACTATTTCTTCTATTTTACTTTCTTTTATTTCTTTTCTTTTCCTCTTATTAAATTGTGTTTCTGACTTGGAGTCTTTCACTGGTTTTGCTTTCAAACCAGCACAATGGACCACTGTTAAAAGTTTTCTTTGTTGTCATCCTAATGTCTGAGTAGAGTAATACTAATAATAATACCTATTTTAAACCAAAAGATCAGGTTTTTTGTGATTAATAAAAGGTAGTACCACATAGTGAAAATGGCAAATAGAAGTAGTATCCCATTAATTTAAAGGAAGAATACATTAACATGAGAAAAAGCTATGGACGTAAGTCTGAGAAAGAAAAACATTGGTAATTTACCTGGCAGAAGTAGAAACACTAAAATTAAATTATTATGTCCAAGAATTATTAGAGTTTGTTAAGTAACAATATCAACTGTCTCCAAGAAAACAGGGCCCCATAGCATGTAACCATTACTTAGGAAGACAAACACCATCATTCCAGGCATTCTTGCCTTCCTCCTTCTTCCTCCTACCTCCCACCTTATAAACTGAGCATTATGTCACACAGTCTGGAATATCCCTTTGGTCAGTTTGGGTCACCTGTCCTGGCTGTGTCTCCTCCCAACCACCCCCAATTTCCTCACCAGCAGGGCAGAAGAAAAAAGCAGAAAAGGCCTTGGCTCTGTGTGAGTCCTTTTCAGCAAAACCAAAAACATCTCTGTATTATAAACCCTGTGTTCAGCACAAGTCCAAAACACAGTCTCACACCAGCCACTGTGAAGAAAACTGACTCTACCCCAGCAAAATCCAGCACTCCATGGGAAGCATTAATTAATTTCTTGTTTTGCTTTGCTTGTGTGCAGAGCTTTTGCTTTCCCCATTAACTGTCTTTATCTCAACCCACAAGTTTTCTTCCTCTTACCCTCTGATTCTTTCCCCTATCTCAGCAGAAGGAAGTGAGTGAGCAGCTGCATGGGGCTCAGCTGCCAGCAGAGATCAAATCATGACCATAAACCAAAACATTTTATTTTTACTCTGATCTGGAACTAGGAGAAATTTTGAAATCTGTTGTGAAAAAGAACTGGTGCTCTGCAAATTGCTTGTTAACATATGGTCAGTGGGATACAGTGTAATTTTCACTCTTGCAGGTTTAAATATTTGATTATTTCACTTTCAAATACCTCCTGCCAGCTCCTGTGAATGGCTCTTTCTCTCACCTCTATCAGAGATTTTGCAAATGCTTTTTTCAGGTGCATAAGAAGGAAATAACAGCAGGAAAAAATTGGAATATTACAACAACTTAAACTGTAGTAGCTTTAATAACATCGTTGCATTTCAAGTTTTTCCTTGGTCAACCATGTCCTAGAGAAGCACACCTCAGGTCAGCCACACAGTTTGTGTTTTCAAAGTAAAGAAATAGCTTTAGTCAGACCTCTGACAGGCGGCTACAGTGTCGGAAAGTAGCAATAGGCAGTTTTCCTTCAAAGGCTACATAAACCCAGATGTCTGAGTGTTGTAACCTCCTGGATTACAGCACCTACCATCGCCTCCCGCCGACATGAGAGTTCACTCGCACAAATGGTCTGCTGGGATAAATACTTCCTCCAAGTAACAGATAAAGATGTGAACATCATGCTCAGCAGGTCTGTTCGAGTAGAGCATTAACTTTCACTTCAGATGGAGATGCCCTTCTTTTCCTCAGGCCTCTAGGGGTCTGATACTCCACTCCTTCTTTATACAAGTTATCAGTGAACTTGCTTCACCCTAAAACAGACCCCTATTTCACTCAGGGCATCTATGGTCACTGCCTTTGAAGGGTCACTCAGAGTCTGCTGAATGCTAGCTTGGGAAATTGTCATATTTTCTTTCCCTGTTGGCTTGTGAGGGCTATTTTTGTTAAATCCTTTTATGCAACACTAAAATTCCACTTAAAGTTTGTGTCACTGCTGTCCGTCACCTCCCACTCTTCTTCCCTGGTACTCCCTGCATAAGTAAGAATAACTTCAACACAAATTCAGCTAATTCAGGTTTGTCTGTCTGTTCTTGTTACGATTTGATTTGACAAAATATGTATGCACACATCTGACCTGTCTGATGAGGTTCTCCCATAAGGCGTTGAACTCTTTAGACATGATTCACCTCATAATAAAGTAGACAGATAAAATAGGTCAGATGAATCTGGCACTAAAATGTCTATTTTTCTGCAGAGACAAAAGTATTTTTAGGTAACAACAGGCAACCTAATTTCAGTAAACAGAAATTTTACCTTTCTGTTTTCATTAGGTTTTTCTTTGTATTCTGAGCTGTGTCCCATTGATGCCTACAATGTGTTAAACATACCCACATCACCCCAAAAGATTACAGTGTAGTGTATCATGTAATTATATCAGTTAAGCTGCAATGCATTGATGAAACTACTTTGTTCTTCTTAGTCCCTGGGCCGAAAGGCATCTAATGTCAAAACTATTTAGTGGGTTTTATTAAATCCTCCTACACTGGACACCATTCAGCAGAGGTTTTCTTTTCCTTTTCCTCGGAAAAAAAGCTTTTATTGTAGGTTATTAAGATGAAAAAAAAAAAAAAAACCAAAAAAACAAAAACCAAAACGAGACAACCCAAACCAAAGGAAACAGACCACAAACAACAACAACAACAAAAATTCCCACAAGTAGTTCAGATCAATTAATTATTAAATCATGACAATATCCTTTTTGTGGTCTTACAAGTCTTTTTAGAATTTTGTGACTTCAGAAAAACAAACAGAAGCCTGCACAGTACGTTGGGAATGCACACTTTTTTGTTTGTATTCTTTTAATTTTTGAAAGTAATAAACTGTGATAATTAATTTAGAAGATTTTTGGTTACTGCATATTTTGTGATGGTGGCTTCAAATTTTCAAAAATCCTATGAATCGTGTGGAAAACTGTAAGAAATCACTCCGGAAATTAAGTGTAAAATTAAAGTGGAATTATTTGAGTTCTGTTCATATACAGTGTCAGCAGAAAATCTCAGCCCTTGTCACTGGTGGAAAAATGTTACCAGACTAGAACTTACAGTGCCTTTTAATGAAATAACTTCTTTTCCTAATTTTGTTATCATCCATTTGCATAGCGCACTGTAGTTGTGTCCAGGATGTATTTCTACAGTGCCTGGTAATGATGTCTCTGCTGCTATATACACATTGTTAATGAGTTGTGGGGATTTCAGTGGTTTGTTTGTTTGTTTGTTTGTTTTGCAGAATTCAGCTGAGTATGGTATGTGACTCATATGTGCATAACTAGAATTTTGACAGAAAAGCTGTCAAGCTATAATCACTGCAAAAAAAAATCTTGCTTAGTTTTTTCTATTTGTATCTGAAAAATAAATTCTTTGTACTCTACTCTTGTTAAATGTCCATTTAGGTGTTACACTCAAGACAGGGAATGCAACAGGCCTTACTATAGCACTTTTTGAATGTTATACAAAAAAATAAGTCTCTCTTCAAGATTGCATGCATTTGAGATATACTTTAAATCAGCACTAATGTGTGTTTATTGTGTTTTACACACAAAAAAAGATGTTTGAATTTCACTCTATAAATGATGTTGTAGGATTCCTAAGCATCCAGGTACATATTTTTATTATTATTTTTATCCTCTGGTTCTGTTATCACTCCTTTTTAATTAATTTCTCTACACTTCCTATCCAGAATGGCTATAGTGGCTCCTAGTATTTTTTTACTTAATTCTTTCTCTTCTCTAAGTCTTTTGAATTGTTTCCTCTACATTTCTAACTAGGAAATATTTAGATCTTTGTGACTTTAAAAAAGAAAAAAAAAAAAAAGAACAATACCATACAGTTGTCATATCTAGTAGGTAGAGAAAAAATATGTTAGATTTTAGAAGATATTGAGGAAAGAGATAACAAAGAACACTGCCTTGTCTTGTTTCTACTCCAGTAAACCTCTGGACCTGTTCAAGCTGCTCATCCTCCATGAAGGTGGGAAAGGTCTGAGAAGGGAGGACACAAGGAAGGAAAGGATGGCAGGATAAACTGAAAGCTCAGTTTACTTGTGTGATTTCTAACACAAACAGAGGTCCACACATTCTACCAGAAGCCTTTTATTATCCTAAGTACCTGGAAAGTGAACCATCCTTTAAAGTCCCGACACATAATCTCAAAAACCTGTGATTGAAAGGCATCAAAATTGAATCTACATGAGGTGTAAAGTTTCCAACCAGCAAATATTTAGCACTGAAAGAGACATTATATATATATATATGTGAAATAGGTTTCTAACACCTTTACGTTAAAATCAGAAAACCCGAATAAAATTCAGGTGGAAAGGAAAGGGGAAGGAAAAGATTTGAAGAATGTGTAAGGTGTATGAATCACAATCTCAGAACAACCATAGAGCTTACATGAAATGGAGAAAGCTAGATTTTATAAATTAATAAAAATTATAATCAAATGAGGACATCTATCAAAATAAAGGTTGAACTCCTAAGAAAAAGTTTTTCTCTATGTCTTTTTCTTTCCTGCAAAACCTTTTGATTATATAAACAAATATAAGACCTAGACTTGAATTGTTTTGTGAGGTTATGACATTAAAGATGAAAGATCTGTACTTATGACCCTAAAATCAATATTTTTTTTCTCTGAACAACAGTATTTAACGCTAGAGCAAAGACAGAGTAACTGCAGAAACCTGTGTATGTGAATTTTCATATCCAAACTGTCTTGTTTTTATCCTAAATAAAAAGTGAATTGAATAAAAAGTGAAAGTGCTTATCCTGGGAAAATAAGGAAGATAATGAAAACAAGTTTAAACAAGACATCCTCCAGAACCCTGGAAAAACTGGGGCATTAAATGACAAACATCTCCAGCAAACACTTTAAGCAAATCTATTCAATAGGGAATTATATTCTAGTAGAAGACACACACACACACACACACAAAATCATCGTAAGTGTAAAGGAGATGCAGGCAACTAAAAGCCTCAAAAACTTGCCAGATTTCACCTAAAAACCTGGAATATCCTTAAATACATTGTTAGGATTAGAAATGAAAAGTGCAAATAGATTTACTCTAGACAGAATGTCTGACACCAATTTGAAGTCTTTGCAATATTTCATTTTGATATAATAGATTTTATAGGCAGAAATAAAACTATGCATGGGGGAATTTTGTGGTCTTCAGCAAATCTTCGGCGTACTAATAAAGAGAACATTATTAGCAAAACCAGAAATAAATTGGATTACTTCACAAATGAGGCAATGACTACTAAATAATTACCACCTTAGTATCAGAAAAGACATTGGAATAATTTTCTTTCAGTAGTCCCATATTTTCTGGATAGTTTTTACTTTAGAAGGGTTCTAAAGATAATTTTCATTGGAAAGCCATTCACTGTTTGCATGGAGGAAATCTTTTTTCGTAGCATAGAAACATTCATAGAAGACAAAATTTACTGTATCACTGCTTCAAATCCTCCTGAGGTTATGATTTCAGGAAATGTTGGTTGTTTGTGGGTTGTTTTAAAAATATATATGCAGAAGATAAATGTTACAAAGGAAAAAAGCCAAAGGGTAAACATCCCTTGTGCATTTCCTATTTAAAAATTATGTTGCTTCTTTGTTCTTGGCATTATTATTGCCTACAGTAAAGAAAACTTGCAGTGTTTTACAATTTCTTTTTAGCTTATTTTCTCTTGCAAAGCTGCTTGCTAAGAAATACTTCTAAAACAAGACAAAACTATAAAAGAGCATATTTGGCCACTTTTTTCATCAGCTTGTTCATATCATAGAACTGCTCCTATAACTTCCACATTCTAAGAGATATAATTCCAGTTTCTGACCAGAAGTAGAAGTGAAAACTAGATAGAAACAAGGAAATTGAGCTCACAGAGAATTTATTTTGAAGTCAGTTCTCAAAGAATGAAAGAATATACTCCGGTAGAAACTTCCGATGAGCTGTCCCATGTAATGTTACCTGACAGTAAGTTAGTTTTGTTTTTTTTTCCTGGGGAAATCAAAATATTCTGTCCCATTCTTTTTTTAAAAAGAGGGACTGGATGAATATAAGCAATAAAGTTTAAATTAAGAGAGTTTATACTCTACTACTTTTGAAAAACTTTAGGCGCTTCAAAACAAATCCTATGCTCTTTATATGTATGATATGTCAAGGTATTCTAAGAAAAACATTGTTAGTGGTGGTATCTTAGGGCATATGTACAATTAATAGCTTATGAAAAAACTTTTCAAAATAACCAAATATTTCACTAAATCTTCATAGATAAGAATGCACCACTCTAATACAGCTGCACCTTATACAATGAGATATATATTATGCACATAATCTCAATATTAAAATGCCACTCTATACAGTTAATGTAAATTGCAGCAATGCTTTTCATCTTCCATTTTTTTTTCTTTTTTAATAAATAAAAGAGGACTTGAATATAAAGAAGTTTAGCTTCAGAATTTTTTATTAATTAAACTTTAAATTTTATTTCCAGTAGTGTAAGGCACGCTATTGCCTAAAGTAATGTTTAATTGGAGGAATGTTCTATATTGATCATTTTAAAGGGAGAAATCATTAGAGTAATGTGTTTCTGAGTGAAATTACACTAGTATAACAATGTCAGGCCATACATATACAACAGATGTAGCAATAGTCAGATGCAGTAGTAAGACAGCACAGCTCTACTCAAGTCAATAATATATTTTTATATGACATTTCTTGTTCACATGCACTGAGGCCAACTTCATCCCTGTCTATTTACCACAGCTATAATGAACTATAAAGTAAATATTGTACTGTTATAGTAATGATGTACCAAAAGCCCTTGCATATCAGTTGAAGTAGTAACAAACAAAATTAGTTATTTCAGAAGCACAAACGTCTCCTCTTAGTGGGTTTATAAATTATACGCCAAAAGTAACCCTAAGGTTGCATAGTAAACCTTGATTGAGCCCTTTTACTGGATCTCTAATTACATGAGTAGTGTGACAGGTCCACCCAGTCTGAGTAAGTGCCCGGTGCTGTGGTTCAGTCCTCACTGACAAGCAGTCCTGACTGAAATCAGCCCTGCTGTGCAAACCCTGAGATTTGCTCCAGTCTGCCTCTTCTCAGGAACTAAGGAATTAGCAGCATCTTATCAGCAGCCAACAACATGAACTGAAGCTGGAACCACACGGAGCTAAAACTGCTATAGCTGTGCCCCTGCACATGCACCAAAGTGGGGAGGCTGACTCTCAGTCAATCACTTTTATGCTACAAAATTTATACAGCCTTTCTGAGCCCATCAGGCTCTCCCATGTGACAGCAGGCTGCACACAGGTGAACTCCCCCTTGACCAAGAACTCCTCTCAAGATTGTCCCCAAGACTGAGAGACCCCTTACCTGACATATGATATCTATAATGAAGTAAGTGACATTTTGTATTAAGCCTAAATGTAGATTATATGCTACTGACATTTTTATACAGCCAGAGATAGACTTAACTATTAGAAGTTGTAGTTTGACAGCTGTCCAAATTGTCTATCATCATCTAGTTACTGCCTAAATTATATTTTAAAAAATTGTCACGTTGTTGTTAAATCATTCTTTGACTAAAAATCTATTATTGCATAATCATCATTTGATTGCCATTTGACTTTCATTCAACCATTGATTAAATAAAGTCTGAGGATAGTTTAGTCATTAGTAAAACCCCTCTAGGACACCCACAACTATGACTTCTCTTAATAATTCAGCTGTTCTCACATAGAAATTTATGCCCAGAATCCTTGCCACAAGGTGGAACAGGAGGGAGGGTGGTCTGGGAAAATCCAAGGGAATTGTAAAGAGCAAGATTTTTGTCTGCATTACCCTTGTTGAATTGCTTAGTGAAGTCACACATGGTGATATGGATTATTTCTAATATGGATTAGAAAGAGAGAGGAGAATGGACACTATTCTACTGCTTCCTGTGCTGTTCCCAGCCTGCTTCTTTGTGGCAGTACCACAAAAACAGTGGCACTACAATTTTGCCATCAATAAACTGATGACATGAAGTTATGTGTTGCCCGTGCAAAACTGGTGACAAAAATATTTATCCTAATACTGTTTGTCCCTTTTAACAAATAGCCCAGTGTAGATGGCTGAGGAAAGAAAAAGGAAAATTTTTCAAAATCAATGACATTTATTGGTTGAGGTAATAAAATTAGCTTTATTGATAATAATAAATCCAGGATTTTAAAACAAAATGAACAAACTTTAGTTACGTTTGAAGGACGAGACTTTTTACAGCTATAAATACTTTTTTTGTGGTAGCTTAAAACTCCAGGTTAATAAGAGTCACTAAAACCACTGGTAATGCTGGATAATAAAATCCCTGTACCATAAGCTTCTGTCTGTAAATTATGAACATACAATTCAAATTATCTGCTCAGCAAATGACTAAATCCTCTGATTACCTGTTTAGAAAGTCCACATCTCCCTCTGTTGAGAGACAACTCATTGCAACCACACAAAACACTATATCCCCACATATAATCGTGTCTTTCTTAGGCTTCTGATGTCTGTATATTCAGATATATTTGCCAAGCTAAACTCCTAAATTTTGTTCCACTTCATTGAATCATTGGAGCCTTCTGTGTATTCACCAGGAGACCAACAACTTTGTTGTCCTACATCCAAACCCTTTTTGCATGCAACGGCTCTTCTCTCCAGTGAATACATCCATGCACAGCCTTGGACAGAAGTGCTGTCTGGCAGGGGTGGTATATTCAGTGTTATACACCGAGTCATGCCTGTAGAGCTAGATCCCAGGTATCCCTCCTCCCATGCACTGAACACCTGACATTAAATAGAGAAGAGTGAGCCCTCAGCTCCTCTACTCCTGCCTTGAGGCTGCAAGATACTGTATATCCTAATTCAGAAAAATGAGGAAGAGGATAGGAGGCATCACGTGCTGCTTTTCCTTTCCTGTGTCTGTCTGCATGGTGCAGACATAATCCTGAACCTAATCATGACCACCACCCTATGGCCAGAGTGGGGGTCCCCAGATGTATTAAGTCAAGACTGCAGGAACAAAGACTCAAATGAGTGCTACTTGATGCCACACTGGGTCACAATTATGGATTCTTGGAGCTTAACTGAAATGACAGTGATGGAGAGGCATCAAGGAGAGCAAAAAGAGTATGCTCAGGCAGGTTTAAACCTTTTCCAGGCTGAGCATCTTGTTGCCAAGGTTAACTCCAACTGTCAAGTGGCATCCTTGACTGACAGATGCAGAAAGAAGTCCACAGACCTGAACTTAAAGGTCACGGAAAAGTCCTCCAAAATTTGTGTTAAAGCTGACCAAGTAGTTTCAGCTGAAATTATGAATATAAAATACTTTTAAATTTTACTAATTCTGACACATTTTGTGAGGCAGTATGTACCATAAAGGAGAGTAAATGATAACTGCAAAATATTTTCCAGCTTCTTATGAGTGAATGTTAGTAATACTGTATGTGAAATACATCAGGATAACGTACCACAAGGAAAGGGCTAAACCAGGAGCTTTCACGAGGTAAATACAAAAACTAATCTAGGAGGAGAAATAAAGGAAGCATTTTCAGGGTTGAATTTGTATCTCCAAATGAAACCAGGTTTTCATACTCTATATGAACGGATCTGCATCATGTTATTGCTTATTAAGCCCTTGTGGATTTAGATTTATCTCTTGTGGTTTCACCACAATGGGGAGACTACTTACATACTATATAAGCTGGAGAGAATGCCTCCTCAGAATGGTTGTTTAGCTACATTGAGACAGAAAACTCCATTTTTTTATAGATATTAAATCTCTCATCTGTCAGAAATCTTTCTACATCTGAGGTTAAAGACTAATTATCTTTCTTAGTGAAACAAATACTTAAATACTCCATAGAACTTGGCTCATTCAAACTTCACAGTTTCTTCTCTGTTTTATGCAATGCTTTTGCATTTCTCTTTCTCCAGAAATCTTAGATTATACATATTTACACAGTAACAAACCTTTTTTATTTTCTTCCAGCTTCTTCTGATTTGTTTATACCCTCCAGTAAATACATTTTTCATGTGAAAGTTTTTGTGCATAGTCTGCAATGAGAGATTTTAACCATAGAAATTCCTGACTAACCTGGCTGTAGCACAACAGCTTGGATAGCAATGAAAGTTGTGCATTCCACATTAATAAAGATGCCTCAAAAGAGTAGATGCTGAAAGCATTTTGTCTCTTAAACTCCCAAACTATGTGCATATGTGAATTAAATATACCTGTATTAAAAAGGATTCTTACTTTCGACCATAAGAGCTGCATTTTCAGGTCAAATTCTTATTTGTAATCAAATTTTCTGCTAAGCTAGCAATGGCCACATGACACTTCAGATTCTACATGGTAACCCATACTTAAGCAATTTTCTTCTGTGAAAAGGAAATCCAGTAACATCATTAGACAGTGATATGAAAGAACAGCAAACTCCTATAGAAGATATTGGCAAGATAATGGCTCTGAATTTCCTTTCTAGAGAAATTCATCTCTTCCTTACTGAATCCATACAAACTCAAGGGAAAATCAATATTCAAAGGATGAAAATAAAATGTGTAGACCCTTCTGTTTTAACTATTTGGAACTGCCACAGCTGTACTTAAAAACTCTACAAGGCCTACAAGTGGTATTTTTCTTCTATGGGCAATCTGTGCGCAAACTACTGACAAACGTATAAATCTAGCTGTTTTATAAAATAGTAACGGCTTCCGTGGTCTGAGAAGTCACATTAGCAGCTGGTGAATTTGGAGAGGAATCAAATACATGTAGAAAGATTTTTCAAGTGCCTCAGAAAGGAGTGACATTGACAGAATCCTGTTTGTGTTACTATTCCTATCACTTGCAAGAACCATCTATTCTTAAATTATATATTACCTTATGAAAATAAAACGGTCAGTTTGACATATGGTTAACAGAAGCGTTTGTCATGATAAGCCATGTTGAATAACCAAATTCTGTACATTTTCAGTTAGAATTGCTTGTTTATAGTGGGGAATATGACTCCTTAACTCATTATACCTGTTATGTTTTAACATTTTTCTTTGTGAAAATAACAAGTGAATAGAACAGGAGAGGTTTAAACATGAGTGGAATCTCAGACTGAGGTCAGAGTCTACTTTCACTGCTTTGCTTTTATGTATAACCAATGTTAAGATAGATTTCTGTCTTATATACATATTTTTCCCATGAAACTGTCCAGCTTTCTTTTTCTTTTTTTTAAATATAAAACTTTCTAAATCTACATTCAGATACTAAAAAAAAATCAAAATCCACAAGCAAAACAAAACCCCCCAATAACAATAACAGAAAAAAGAAGGTTGAATTCCCATAATCATTGAATTCTGAATTCTCCCTGGACTTTTTATTTATGTCTTTATTTTGCACGCACAGACAGTTTTGGAATTTTACAATTAAATTTATTCTGTTTAGAATCATGAATGTTGGGAAGACCTTTCTTCAATTGCCAAAATCCAATTAATCTTTTAATAACTAGATTTTTTTGGTGGTTTTTTTCAACGAAAATAGACCAATAAACATAAATCTTGCAAGTTTTGTGGCTGAAATATTTATTGAACAGTAAATAAAGTAATAACAATGGTGAGATATAGAGAAGTTCAGTCTGCTGGACACATTTTTTCAAGACATTGGAGAGAATTTTCCACAAAAGATACAAATTCTGTCTCTACTACCCTACCGAGGAGCAGGACAATGGATCAAAAACTTTACTCCTCTTTTTAAGCTGGATGTATAAATATTGTTTATGCTCAGAACAAGTTGAAACTTTTTCTGAAATTCACCCTGCTCACTCATTTGGCTCTTCAAATTATATCGCATGAAGTTTTTCACTAAACAGCTAATGGGTTTTGGCTTTTATTTTAGCCATTTTTTATTTCCACTGAAAATTTGTCAGAGGTGCTCACTTTCATGCACTTCTGACAGAGGTATCTTGATCTTTGAGAAAAATAAAGTTTCACTTTTATATCACTGGGTGCTTGAAGACACTGTAAAAAGTGAGCTTAGCACTTTTAATGATTAATATACAGGAAATCAGAAAACACTAAAAAAACATAAAATAAAGAGAAGGTTCTTGCTTGTAGAGGCGCGTTTTCTGGTTTTTACTTATTGTTAATAATCATTTGTTCTGAATCAATTCCCAGCCAAGGCAGCCGGGATCAGCTGGAAGACCATCTCCAGGGGGCACAGGGAATTATTTCACTTGCTGTATTAAATTCTGCCTTAAAGGGCTTGAAGAAAAACTAGAAAAATATACCAAAGACATGAAGTGTTGTCCACCTTTTACAGACATAAATTGGAGGCTGAGTTTGCAGACTAAACACCAAATCCTGGCTCCTTAATCAATCCTCTAGCCCAGAAACAAGAACAGTGGAGGGCAGAAAGGCATGATTCATGGATACTGAGACTTAAGAAATATCTGCTGCATTTTGATTATTTTTAAAGATAATTTTTGATTACTAAAAACATGTTGTGCTGTTTTGAATCTTGTAATTCATCAACTAAATAGAGCACTGCTTTACAATGAGGGAAGTTGGAGGTATTACAAAGGTAATACCTTAAAAAACCACCATTTTAAAATGAATTACCTGAGCTGTCTTCCAATCTGGTTTTTCTTCTGACCTTAATAATAAAGTCATGTAATCTTTAAAGGCTTGTTTTTTGTGTAAACACAACACAAACAAACAACAACAAAAAAATCATTAAAAATTACATCTATTTTGTAATAGAGAATATTTAATAAATGAACTAGAAAGATCCTTGTTTCATTCTGTTACCTTCCACATTTAGAAGAAATATTTTTGTGTGGACCTTTCACTGAAGCTAGTCCACAAGCAATTCTTATTCTTTTCCATCTTCATATTTTTTAATAAAGGAAAACACATACAGGCATTTCTTAGGAAAAAAAAAGAAAAAAAGAGTGAGAAAGCAGGAGTAAAATACCAGATAAGACATACCTGAAAAAGTTTAATCAAAAAAAAAAGGTCTGGAAGATAACTTTATTTACCAATTTTTTTTATTTACTGAACTTCTTCTTGACATACATGATAAGCGTGCAGAACTCAAAAACATTTCTTATGTTGCATTAGCTTTGCATAAGAGTCTTCATTATAAATCAGAATTTAAGTAAGTTTAAAATTATAGCCAACGAATCCTAGGTGAATGATGGTAATCTGCAAATTTTTAATATAGCAAAAAAGCTATGTCTTAAATACTTCTCTTACAAAGTTCAAGTAAGTCTTAAGGTAATTTCAGCAATAAATCAGGCTTGAAATATTACCTGCTACACCTTATTCAGTTAGTTGTTGCTAATGATAAACATCAATACAAATACTTTTATAAAAAGACAATGGGTGACTTCTTGTTAATTCAAAGTGCTAGCATGCTAAATAAAATATACACATTTCAAGCATCTAAACTTGTATTTGTTCAGAATTTCTCTGAAAAAAAAAAAAACCAACCAAACCATTTCTTTCCAACACATCTGCAGAGGAGCCAGCAGAGCCTCCTTGTGGGGAGCAGGGCATTGGGACAGGTGATGGACCCCCTGTCCTAAGGACTTCCCAGCACAGCCAGGCAAAATCCTGCCGATGGTGCCCACACTGACTTGGATGACAGCTCCACTTTGTGAAGGCCACAGGAGAAGGCAACCTCCAGAGAGCTCTTCCAAACCAAGCTTCTCCACTTGTCTACAAGTCTAAATGTAACAATACCAGGACTAGGAATTGACAAATCTCACCGAAATTTTCTTAGTGGCTTGTGTCTACCAGTCTTCACATAAGAAAATCGATCAGAAGTGCATGGATTCTTCATTTAGAAACTTCAAAGGTACTGTTTTTTCAGCTTTTTCTTCAGACATGAAGGAACACCTCTGCACTTATTTAAAAAATCCAAAAGGCAAACTTCTGGTGAGCCCATCAGTGCAATAGATATGGGATTGGAATCTAGGATGGAGATTGCTTGTGAACTGTAAGTAGGAATAAAGACATAAATACCTTTTAAGTTTTAGAAAATCAATACTCTTTGGAAAAGCTGTCCCTCTCTGCTTAATTCTAATAGAGAAACTGAAGAAGAAAGTCTTTAGTATCTTGTTACCTTTTTTATCATTCTACTGAAAATCAAATTTTCAAGCTGAAAATACAAGTGTGTCTTTTCAGAGCATATGGAAAATATTTAGAACAAGAGGTTTAAATATATCTTATCTAGAAAACTTCCAAAAATACCTGAAACGTTAAGGTAGCTGTAGCCCTAGATGGGCACAAGTATGCCCAATTGTCCTGATTCCAGACATTAGAATCTAGTCCAAAATGAGATCTACAGAGATCTACTATAAAGGATCATCTCAAATTCTCACATCTCTTTGTCCTTCCATACCCACAGCAGAGCTCCCTTGTCCCAGAAAGTCTCTGGCAGTGGAGGGATGAAGGAAACAGGACAGGCTGTGGGGATCAGGTGCAGGGCAGAGGCAGGGAGAAGAATGACTTTTGCATTTTATGGAGCTGTGCCTTCCCTTGGCTTTGTTGGCTGACAATAAATGACCATCCCTCTGTGTCTCGGGCAGCTCTTTCTCCAGGGAAAGCAGGTTGGAGCTGGAGCCAAGGAGATGAAACCTGCAAGTCCAGCCTGGGGTGGAGGGAGCTCAGATTTGCACAAGTCTGCGCTGAGTGCCAGGGCTTGGATGGTGGAAACGGTGGGATGGGGGGAAGGACAGAGTCTGATTGATTGTCAGCCATCAAGGGTTTTGATTTTCATATCTATGCAAACTGCATGAGGAGGTACTTGGATTCAGTGCCAATTGGAGATTGCACATATCAATGTACTGTACCAATGTATCATTGCACAGGAAAAAAATCCTAAACAGGACCTCAAAATCTTTTCTCACTGTTTTTTAAATATAATCTCTTGACTTGGAATACACTTCCAAAATCTGTTTAATTAACCACAAAAATCTGAAAACTGAAATCAAATTATTCCCAGAGGCTTGGCTTGTTAAGTTGTTCTGGGTGTTGATGTGTGCCCAGGCACTGAATTCCTGAACCAAAGAGCTGAAGGCTGAACCAGCCTCTGGAGAGGTAAGATCCAGCAGCAGTCCTCCAAGTGTCTGAGGATGTCACAGCCCCACTGAGGCCATCCCTTCCCAGAGCCCTGTGGAAGAATGGGCAGACAGGGAGAGCGTCCCTGGGGCTGGGCAAGCAGAACTCAGAGGCACCAGTGGGTGCAGGTGGGAAATGGAGTATACAGTGTGGCTGTGAAAGCCCTGCCTGGGCTGTGCCAAGCAGGACAGACAAGCCCTGACCCACATGCCCCAAACAATTCTGTCAAGGACTTATTTAAAAGGAATTACAATTGTTGGTGTACTCTGAATTGGACACATTGGAGAAATACCAACAAGCCATTCTCAGGAGCTC
Source organism: Acrocephalus scirpaceus scirpaceus (assembly GCA_910950805.1). Classification (NCBI taxonomy): domain Eukaryota; kingdom Metazoa; phylum Chordata; class Aves; order Passeriformes; family Sylviidae; genus Acrocephalus; species Acrocephalus scirpaceus. The sequence continues at coordinate 49,129,999 of OU383773.1, forward strand.
AAAACCACAAAACAGACTTTAATGGCAACTTTAGAAAACCAGAGAAACTTGGAAAAAGGTTTACTACAACATTCAATCAACAAAAAAAACCATTTCTCAGAGCTTTAACTTGGTCCATTCAACTTCACAAAGTCTAAGCCTGTTCAATTTTAAGTTAATCAAAATGTGCAAGAAGAGGGAATTAGAAGAGGAAGACAGAGAAAGAGAGAAAGATGAAAAACATTTAGAGAAGCACACTCACAGCTACCGACTTCTGGATTCCAGCTGTGTTCAGGTTGAAATTCCAAGAGGAGGTGGGGCCAAGATGTGAGCTTGCCTTGTGATCAGCCTCAAATACCCCTTTATTTTCATGGGCCCTTCCCCCAGGTGGGACTTCGGGTCATTTGGTCACTCAGGAGCTGGCCTGGGGTCTCCAGAGGTGGGTGTGGAGCATATCCCTTGGTGTGCCAGTGACTGGCAGACACTGCTGGGCTGGGATAGAGACTCTGGGGAGATTGGGTTACAGGGCAGGGCAGTGCTGAGGTTACAGGGCAGGGCAAGGCTGGACCTGCCCCTTCCTCCCCCACACACCAAATGTTTTGAGCCAACAATCTCCTCCAGTCTCTCACAACAGACAATCGTGGAGGTAGAATCCCAATTCTGGCCATGGGCACCTGGACAAGAAGGAGCTGTTCTTTTCCATAGGAAGGAAAGCACAGAGCCCCAGGGTTCTGAAGGCAGGTGAGAGCCTCTCTTGGCCAAAGCCAGCCAGACTTGTCAGTAATGGCAGATTTTGTCTGGGACCAGAC